>VNJO01002307.1:0-17073 GCA_008042535.1 Drosophila tani | reverse complement strand
AATTTGTATGCCTTTAATTTACCAAACATTGTGAAATTAAGGATTCATATTTATAATTTAATAAGTAATAGTATTTTTGTAATTAACAAAAGCTGAACACTAAGGGCTTCTTTGTTTTTGAAGGTTTCTATTATCAATATTGTGCAATTTTAGACCAAAATTAAATTTGTTTTTGTGCTTTTAATAATTGAAAAATTCTTTAAACTGTTTTCTAACATTGTGAAATTAATATACAAATTAAAGTAGCTCCTTCAAACTCAAAAGACAAACAACCTTAATATTTTCTTTTATAAAATTAATTTATCTTAAGTGTTTTAATAATAATAATAATAATTCTTATCCCAAATTCTTCAAGGATCGCCAAGCTAATGAACCGCTTGGGCTACGAGAGCCGCATCCTCACATCCCTGCGGGACATGATGAAGCGCACCATCGAGTTCCGGGAGCAGCACAACGTGGTCCGCAAGGACATGTTGCAGCTGCTCATCCGACTGCGTAACACGGGAAAGATCGGCGAGGACGACGATGAGGTGTGGGACATGGAGACGGCCCAGGAGCAGCTCAAGGCGATGTCCATCGAGAAGATTGCAGCCCAGGCCTTCCTCTTCTACGTGGCTGGATCGGAGTCCACGGCCGCCGCTTCCGCCTTCACCCTCTACGAGCTGTCCATGTATCCGGAGCTGCTGAAGGAGGCGCGTGAGGAGGTGGATGCGGTGCTCAAGAAGCACAACCTGAAGCCCAAGGACAAGTTCACCTATGAAGCTGTGCAGGATTTGAAGTTTTTGGAGCTTTGCATTATGGGTGGGTTTTGAAATTAATTTTAAAATATTTCAATGCATTATTTTGGTCATATTTTTAATTGATTTGAAATTCGTTTCGTTTTTATATTTACAATATTTATTTTTCTTATAGAAACCATTCGCAAATACCCTGGTCTGCCCTTCCTGAACCGCGAATGCACTGAGGATTATCCCGTTCCTGGAACTAACCACACTATCACCAAGGGCACACCCATTCTGATCTCGCTCTTTGGCATCCATCGTGATCCTGCCTATTTTCCCAATCCCAATGGCTACGATCCGCATCGCTTTGATGCGGACATCATGAACTACGATCAGGCAGCCTATATGCCCTTCGGAGAGGGTCCTAGACACTGCATAGGTAAGTCCTGGAATTTCCCAGTGATCAGTTATATATTTATGGCTTAAACTCTTTATTATCAGCTCTTCGCATGGGCAAGATCAATTCCAAGGTGGCTGTGGCCAAGGTCTTGGCCAACTTCGATCTGGTGCAGGCTCCCCGCAAGGAGGTGGAGTTCCGCTTCGATGCTGCTCCAGTTTTGGTGACCAAGGAGGGCCTGAAAGTGCGTTTGACCAAGAGGAAGTAGGAGAAACTCCATTCTTTGGGATTTCACATATATTCTATTGATTTAAAAGTGCATTGCTAATAAAAATTGTGACTATTTTACTAATATTTCTGTATTTCCATTTAGGAAAATGGGGAAATCACATTAAGCATAAATACTATATACTTGAGTTCTTAAAAAATTAAATAGGAAAAGTAAAATGTTTTTTTACAAAGAGAGAATATTATTTAACAAAAGGTTATAGTTTGAGTTATGAGCTGTCGAACGAAGCAATACTCAAGATTAATGCTTATTTTCTTAAACTTCCAAAAAACAATTGAGTTGAGGTTTCAAAATAGAGCTTAAAGCTCTCTCTCTCTCTCTCTTAATCAAATTCAGCTTAAAATAGTGAAGAAAACGCAAACAAAGCGAAACCAAACATAAACATAAACAAAAACTAGTTAGCAGCTGATTGACCGGCAAACATGTTATGGTTTTACAAAAACTAAACACTGATTATTGAAAGTATTGAGCCATAAAAATAAAAAGTTATATGTTTATCTAAAAAAAAGAAGAGAAAACCTGTTTTAAACAGCTTCATAAAAGGCCGAAATATCAAAGTTTAAATAATAATTGTTAAATCATAAACACATCAAAATTCGTATCCATATTCCGTACGGTTAAAAAAATATGATTGATGAATAAATATTGATATACATTCTACATATGTATATATTTTGGAAGTCTCAAAAGTATTGAACGTGTTGGAAGTATCTATATTTTGAAACATTCTCCATGTGGTCGATGTGTTTTTTCGAACTGCTCCATTTATTGGATAAACAAATATTCGCAGAATGTTTGGCTGTCGATCTGGTTCTGGCTCTGGTTCTGGTTGAGGGAGCCCAGCCACAGAATGGATGACATCATGGGCTCCATGGTCATCTACAAACGCAGGCCATTGTTCTCTCTCTCTATCTCTCTCTTGATGTCTTTCTCTTAGCGATCTCTCCGATCTCTCTTTCGATCTCTGTCAGCTGTGCCTCGCCTGCATGCGCCTGGTGGAGATCGGTTAGATCAGTTAGCATGGAGCAGCATCAGCAGGTGGAGAGGTTGCGGGTGAGACTGGTGCCCGCCCAGACGGCGGAGGAGCGTTCCAGGAATATCATAGCCAATGTGGTGGTGGACGACGGCCTGGTTCCCTTTATCGACGAACAGGCAGCGGAGAAGGTTACCCTCATCCCCCAGGAGGCAGCTTCGGTTCCGGCTAACAGTGCCTCCAAGCAGCCCCGCCTCCGGTACTATGCCGTGGGGCCATCCACCTACAAGCTGCAGTGTCCCCTGTGCCGGGAGCGAAGTCAGGCGGCTGTGATGCGGGCAGCCAGCTGCAAGGATGCCAGCTTGTGTCTTAGTTTGCTTTCCTGGTAAGGGGGATTCCCCGTAAATTTGCTGTTTTATTTTTTTAGTAAAAATAATATTTTTTCTCTATAACGTGCAGCATCTTTCCGCTCTTCTGGATCTGCTGCGTCTGCACCTGGTGTGGCTGCAACCGGGAGTGGACCACCAAGGGAATCTATTGCAGTTCGTGCGGCGGCAAAGTGGGAATCCAGCGCAAGGCCAAATAGTTCATTCATCGAATCAATTAAACTGATATTAATGCCAAATATTTCACATATTTCTATAATTCTATTACGCATCTAACTCAATTAAAGACGCACCGTAAATCAATTCTCTTGATGCTCTCTTTTCTATCTCTTTGAGTTTTTAATATCTCTTATTCTTTAGAGCACTCGGAGAAAATAAAGATTAATGAGGGGGAAATTATATATTTTTATTAGGGGTTTAATTTGGCAGAATCGAATTAGTTTTTAATGGAGTTGAAATAAAGAAAAGTAAATACTTTAAAATAATATCTAAGTATCTGGGATACCTGAATTTTTAAATATCTTTTCCCAGCCATTTAAGGTAGCAAACTTAGCCCATCTAATCTGATTAATTTCTCTTAAAAATATAATTAATTCCGATCCACATTTTCTCTCAGTGACTCTCCGCTCTCTTGAAATATCCAAAACAGGTTGTCCGCTTGTCTGGCCGAAATTCGCTTTCAGTTCGATTGCGGAGCGACCATGACGACGACGACGCTGCCGGAGAAGGAGACGGAACAGCAGACGGAGCAGGAGGCCCGTGAGCGGGCGGCCAAGGCTCTGGAGGATCAGCGGGAGCGTAAGATCTACGAGAACTTTGCCACGCCCCTGGCAGGGACCTTTCTCAATCTGCCCCGCGAACCCGTGGAGATCAAGTGTCCTGCCTGCGGCATTAAGGATCAGAGTGTGGTCCAGAACGATCTCAAGTGGTGGGCCAGTGAAATCAATCGCATTGTGGGCTGTCTGTTCGTGTAGGTACTTTGCCTTATTTAATCCTTAATATAAAATCCTTAAAGAGTGTTTCCTTAACAGGACCTGCTGCTGCTGCTGCTGCTTCAACTACTATGTGCCCTGCAAGCAGACGGACAGAAGTCACTATTGCGGCAACTGCGGCTGCTACTTTGGGCGCTCCATGAAGCGGAGGGCCCCGCTGAAATTAAAGGCAACCACCGACTAATTTTTCACATTTTCCACATATTTTCAAAACAGCCACGAAAAACCCACCCACTGCGAAACGAAAATAAAACCAAAATAATACAGAAACTGAATCACAATCTCTTATTTTCTCTCGGAGATTCTCTCTTTGCTGATTATTTTATAGATTTTATGACTTTCGCTTCTCTTCTTAGCGGGCCTCAGTCGTCGTTTGTTTTTGAAACCGTCAACACCTCTCCTCTCCGTCCGCTAAAATGGCTCAGGATCCGAAGCCTCTGTACTTTGCTGTGGGTCCTGGCCCCAACGAGATCACCTGTCCCTACTGCCGGACCAAGGCCACCACTCGGGTGGTGCGATCCTGGCTGCGTTGTTGCACCAAGAGGCATCACTGTGGCGCCTGCGGGGAGTACCTGGGCGTTTACAGGCGCCCACAGCTGTAGGCCGTCAGGAAGGAAGTCACCCGATACCCAAAACTAAATTATTCACACGGAGAAAAATATATTTTTTCATGTAATTTTTTATGAATAAATGAAGTTTTATATATTTAATTTATAAAAGTAATTTATTATCAAAAATATACATCGTTTTCTTTAAGGGAATTTAGGTTTATTGATAAACAAATAAAGGAAATATATATTTACTTTAGAATATAATTCTCCGTGCATCGTTTAGAATTTTGTAATCGAGAGTAATTTAAATATTTTCGATGCCTTAACTTAATTACTAGACCAACGCCTCTGAGAGAGAGAGACGCACACGAGGGAATCAGAGAATAAACGCGAGAATCTTTAGAGAGCAACAGAGATTTTCCACTCTTATGATCTCTTTCTGAATCAATTTCGCCCTCAGTCGCCGCTCGTTCTCCAAAGAATTCACATCACATCATGACCGTCGACGAGCCGCAGGTGGTGGCCATCAGTGTTAGCCACAAGCAGGAGGTGGGTTACCTCAAGAAGGACTCCACCTGGTTACAGTGTCCCTCCTGCGAGAAGTATGGCATGAGCATAGTGCAACTGGAGGTGGTTACCTGTCTGCAGCGATTCCTGGGATTCACCAAGCTTTGGTTGGTAAACAGAGCACTTTAAATGGAAACTAAACTAATATAAAATTTGCAGTAAAAAATGGCCTGGTCGGCAGGACATCAATCACTATTGTCTGCACTGCGGATGCTATATCGGCCGATTTGTGCCCGTCAACTGCACGGAACGCTGCCTCTCGAGATCCGCCCGCAAGCAGGCGGCCGTGGATGAGATGACCCTGAAGACGCGGCCCAAGGACTGCGCCGAAAGGGCCCAGAAGTCCAGAGAAAAGATCCTGGCCAAGAGGGAGAAGAAGCGGGCAGAGAAGGCGGCCAAGGAGGCGGGTCAAGTCCCAGCCCAAACCCAAATAGCAGTGCACCAATGAGGCAAGTCAAGTGGTTTCTGTATTGACTAGGGCAAAGCTCCGCGGAAAGCTCACCTCCCCAGAGTACACTCACTTACTGTCCGACACGAACAATTTGATAAATTAAATATTAAAAACTAAACACCATGGGTAATAGTTGTGAGCTTCTCCTTGTCGGCCTCCTTGGAGGCCACAAACTCCCGGCTGGGCCGCACGCAGTTCTTCTCCCGGTCGTAGATGCCCAGGAAGGCGCGGCAGTTGGAGCAGTACAGGTACTCGCGGCTTTCCAGGAACGGCAGGCAGCACAGGGGCCAGCAGGTGAAGATGCAGTTGGCCACGGCCCCAGTGGCGGTCATCTCCGAGGCGGTCTTGATCAGCGGCCGCTGGCTGAAGCCACAGCTCGGGCAGAAGATGCAGCCATCCGCCGGGGCCCAGTGCGTAATGGATAGCCGGAAGCTCTGCCTGCGACTCACCTTCTCCTTGTCCGCGTGATAGGGCCGGGGGCTGGAATAGGAGCAGGAGGTTTTGTCCCGGTTGGAGTACCCATAGACCGCGGCTGTCGAGGCCTCGTTATCCGCGTAAGCGCCTTCTCTCACCACGTGATTGTTCTTTTTGACCAAATCTGAATACAGCAAGGATACATGAGGGCGATTCAGAGACAAGTCTGGCTCACTTACACTGCATTGTCGCCGTTTCCAGCCGTGTCTCCGAGGGAATCGCATTCTTGCCGTTCTTCCTTTCGATTACCTCGTGCAGGTGCTTCATCCTCTCCTTGGTCGCTGCGTACGTCTCCGGGTGATCCTGCTGGATGTGGATCAGCATTTGGTTGCCATCGAAGGGCGAGCTCCGGATCTCCTTCATGCAGAGCAGGCAGCGCAGGGTCTGCACTTTGTTTAGCGAAGCCATACTGTTTTCCGTATAAAATATCTACAAATGTATATTGTTTGCAGTTTCTGAATAGGATTATTCCTAGTTATGTCGGGTTATGGGTGGAGAAATCAGGCTACTTTGTGGCTGTGGGTAGCCTTATGACACCTACGGCCTCGACTACTTAACTGCTGTCAATCACGCTCTTGTTTGAGGAAATGTGATGTATTGGCGTCGCTTTTTTTTTGGTAAAAGGAGATGAACCCATACCTCAGCTAAATTATATTCTTATAACCTTATATCCTTATGAGTTTTGAAAATTTATAAGCACTTTCATTGCTGTATATGGAGCTTTATTGGGCCGGGAAAATGATAGGAAATATATATTTTAAACAAAATATTTGTGTGATTTCTTTATTTAATTAACTATTAAGTATGCTATTTAATATAAAGTTTAAAGAATATATATGTAAGTATGAAGTCAAAAAAAGAAACTCGATCGTTGTAGTGTGTACTCTTCTCGTTGTCTTTCTGTTCTATTTCCATCTCTTTGACTTTACTCGTCATTTTTAATCGTTGGTTTGTTCCTCGTTTACTTCTTGTTTACTCGCTCGATTCAATGGTTGGTGTCTAGGGTATTCTTGGTATTTTATTTGTGAATAAACTTAGCTCATAAATTAAATTATTTTATTCACAGTATTTCCCGCTTACGGTAGGGTATGTAACAGTCCCCTCGATTTATTTTGATTTTTTTCATAAACTTAAAACCAACATTGTGCACATTAGGATTTATTTTATGCAGATGTGTGAACTGAAGAGGCCCTCAACATCAATCAGCTTAGGCCGCGCCTCGCCTTCAATAAAGCAAGGACCAGGAGCAGCAGGTACTCTGAATGTTATTGTGTTATTCGGGCGGCTAAAGGACTTCGGGCCCCCCGTGCCGGGGCCCCGACTTATCGACTTAATCCAATCGCCTTCGAGCACCCTGTATCCATAATGCTCTTTGGCTGCGTCAACATTTTATTGTCAGTCATTTTCCAACGCCCTGCGGCCTCTTCACCGCAATCGGTTCCGTTCACGTGCCACGCCCCACGCCCCATGCCCAAGCGATTTTCAAGGGGCGCCGCCCCCTCTTGCCCCATCTCGTTCCCATTTCATTTTGCTAAGGCCTTTGGAGTGTATTTTTTCACATTTTGTCAAAATTGATTTTTTACTGCACTTACGGCATGATGCGACCGTTTTGGGGTTCCACATGGCTCCACATGGCTCCGGCAACTGGATACACTTGAAATTAAAGTGCTTACTATGCAGAAATTGTATTTTTTTTTGATTTAAGAAATTTAATTATTTTGAAAGAATTCTTTTTAGGGGAAAACGGGTTCCTAACTCCAATTACACCTAAACAATCATTAGCTTCTGTTAAAGTGTATTTAAAACAATTTATTTCGAGATTTTCTTTGTGTAGAGTTTCCCCGCTGCTGCCCCCCTTTTGACACTTCTTCGCCAAACCTTTATTTTACCTTTTTTTTTGGCGACATTGGCATTGCTCATACGCCGCGTGGTACGTTGTACACACAAAGAAGTCGCAGCTAAAAAGCCAACGCGTGTCGCTGTCATTTTCCCCAATGCGTTTGCATTTATTGACTTTGTTGGAGTCCTTCGCGCTTTTCTCTTCCTCTGGGAGAGGGTTCTTCTCTTTTTTTTGTCTACGACGCCCTCGAAGATGTCATTAGAGCCGCCGCCGGTAAAAAGAATCCTGCCAGTGAGCGAGAGAGAATCCTTTGGAGGTAATGCGTGGCCGGAGGCTGTGGGCGATTTGCATCCCGCCCGGTTACCTGGAAGTGAACTGTGAACATGCGCCGGATACGTTTACGCCGGCATAAGTGCTCCACGTATAATTTGACTCGATTCTCGTTTATTCTGTAGCTTTAGCCGTACTTACACATAGACAATACATCGTACACACTCAATGTCTAGGACTAATATAAAAATACATTTCATTTGTTTATCTTTTTGCTTTTGTTTGTTGTTTTTTTGTTAAACTTTTTGTTTCTCTTCTCTCCCCCCTGTCGTGTTTGTTTTTGCCTTGGCTTGGAAGCTTTGGAAGCTTGCTTGTTAACATTTGCTTTCTTTGAATTCGATTTGTTCGGTTTGATGCCATCCCTAATCCTCACCAGCTTTGTGCTCGGTGCTGTCTAATCCCTATTCCTCTTCTCCTAAGTAGTTTTCAGCAACGTCTTCTTCGGTTCTTGGTCAGTTTGGTGTGTCTGGAGTGCAATTATTCCTTTGTTCGGTGAGTGTGTGTGGGGTGCGTGTGTAAAATCATCCTAGCCTAGGCTTGTAAAATTGGACTATGCTTAAAATATGTACACTGGATCGTAGTGGGTTAACTTCCGCTCTATGCCTCCTGTCCCAACCTGGTCATCCCCCCCTTAACCTAGCTCTACTCACACACACACGCACACACTGTTTTTTGAGGCACATTCAGTTTTGAATCATTTTACAAATTTATAAACTCGCCACCCTTCCGCAACGTAACTAATTGTAAAAATTAAAAATTGATTTAACTTTACCTTTGCCCGGAAAAAACAGATTCATGGAAAGTTTGGCCCGGGGCCAAAGGGTTTTTACTCCTGCAAGTTTAATGCATTTATCACTATTTTCCGGCCTCGGGGCGGGCTTGGGTTGGGGTCGGGGTTGGGTTGGTTTTTCCTGGGCTTTTCCCGGAGCTTAGAGCGTGTTCTGTTTGGCAGCCTCGCCGCTTTTGGCAGTGGCGTCGGGTCGCGAACGTGGGCGCCGCTTCGGCTGCAGCGAATAGAGGCGTCCGCTGCGTACTCGCGTCTGTGGCTCGCACTCCAGCCGCCACGTGCCAGGACCTCCACTGAAATCGAGGGTTAAGGGGTTAAGGACGGGTCAGGGGTAGGTTAGCCACTCACTTCATCTCCAGCTTGGCCAGGCGCTGCTTGATCTTGGCCTGGCTGGCCGTGTACTCCGCCAGCAGGCGGGCCAGCCGCATGTTCAGATTCTCCACGGACAGCTCCAGCTTCTCGATGCCGCCCTCGATGCTGTCATGGACGCGTTGGGAGTCTGAAATCGGGCGCAAATTTTCAATATTCAATTAAGAACTTTTCAAAGTTTCCTGGTTCCGAAATTTACAGAGAAACTTTTCGCGCGAATTGGATTTCCGCATATATGGAAATTAAGTTAATTTAAATCAATTGTTGTTTGGGCAGAAAATTCAGATTTACGTGAATAAAATATTTTTTTTTGCTTTTTAAATATTTAAACTCTATATGATTCCCCTTAAAAAATCCTTTAACTTTCTGCTTTGCCATAAAATATAGAAAAATAAATGTATTTTCGCATTTCCATTAAGCTTAATGATTTTCACAGCGCAACAATAATAATTCACATATATTCATGCCGTAATTACGACAAATTAAAGTAGATTTATTATAGCTGCCTGTGCTAAGTAGGCTATTAATTATATTAATTTATTTTGCCGGATTAAATCAAAGCTTTTTTAACAGGGATTAGAAGTTTACAAACTAATTTCCATTTATTTATAAACTGAACGAGCTCTTTAAGACCTAATAAATAATAATAACTAAAATAATTTTTAACGCTCATTTATTTATAGACAGAAAGAGCTCATTAAGACCTAATAAATAATAACAAATAAAATAATTGAAAAGTCCCAACTTACCAGCGAATATCTGCTCATCCAGGAGCCCATCCTTGCGCAGCAGCTGGCATCCACGCTGAGTGAGCGTGGATCTCGCCTCCGGATAGTCGGCCAGCGTCTCCCACAAATCCCGTTTTGCCAGACAGAAGAGATCCGAGTAGCCCAGGGAGCGGACATTGGCCGTCCTCCGGTTGCCCGTCCTATTGCCGGCGATCTCCAGCACGGACACCTCACCGAATACGGAGCCAGCGCCCAGAGTGGCCAGAACTGTGATGCCATCATCGCCGACGACGGAGAGCTTCCCTCTCTTCACGATGTACATCTCCTTGCCCACGTCTCCCTTCCGGCAGATGTAGTCGCCGGGACTGAAGACCTGCAGCTTGAGCTTCAGCACCAGGGCCTCCAGCAGACCCGGCTCCGTGTCGTGGAAGATCCGCACCTGCTTTAGCGTGTCCATGTGCACCTGGATGGCGATCTCCGCCTTCAGCTTGTCTGGCAGCGCGGCCAGCACTCGCTCCTCATCGAGGGCTCCACTTTGGGACCAGGTGTAGGCGAACCATCGAATCACCCGGGCCTCCAGCTCGTGTCCCACGCGCCTGAAGGCCATGTACTGCTTCACGCCGTCCATGCGATTCTGGAACTCCACGCGGGCCACATTCATGTTAGAGATCATGGAGCCAATGTTACCTGGGGGCGGAGAAAGGGAAACTCGGTTAATGAATGCGGGTGGGCAGGCAGGCAGGGGCGGAATGGCCATTCATCTTGGCCGCTTCATAACCGGCTTGTACCATGAAACTGAAGCCGTACCACTCGGGGATTCCGGCGTGCGGCTAATGCGGCACAAAGGCGACTAATGGCGGCACTTCCGGTGCCAAACTCACGCACACACATACACATCTTCGTGAATAACGGGGTGGAATGGCGGAGTGACCTCCGGCCACGCGGTAAGAAATTTATTCGGATGCTAAGATTAGCTCTCAAATGAAATTCCGCGATTTCACGACTTAAGAAAGTTATAGAATTTCCAAGAAAATATGTATCAATACATTAAGCTCATCATTTGCAAAATATAAAGTATGTAAGTTCCAAATATCACAAGAAACTGATGTCTTAAAATAAAGTAGCCATTCGTTAAAGAAATAGATTATTTAAAATGTTTTAACTACCGATTTTTCTGAGGCTTTGAACTTTAATAAAGTAATAATTTATAAAATTTCTTGAAATTCCTTATAAGAAAAAACTGCCCTAATATTAAGCATCCATTTGTTACAAAAATATATTATTTTCTGTGTTTTAAATAATTTTACCAAAAATATAAAATATTTATAAATATTTTAAAGCTTGTTTTCCTATTGTATTATTACAAAATATTTCTTGTAATATTTATATGAATATAAATATGTTAATTATTGTGATTTCGAAATAGGAATAAAATCATAAACCACATAAATGAATAATTTACAGTCTAGGCTGTAGAAAGAAATTAAAAAGACCAAGCAGAATGACTTTGTTATTGTCTGTGAATTAAAAGAAAAACATTTTGAAAACTAATTAAAATTTTAAAAGCAATCAAGACGCATTAAACACTCAGAAAATATTTCTTTTCGCTGCAAAAAATAAATATAAACTCTTTTAAAAATATACCAAAAAAGAAAGTACAGCTCTGAAATAATTAATTTCTCGGTCCTAACTTTTTGTTCATTAATTTTTTGTTGACCTACTATAACTATGTCTACTATAATTTTTCTGCCACTGCATCCGTCAAATTGTCCTGTCCAAACGAACTCGGCATTCATCACAGTAAGTAAATTTGTTTGCACAGCGAGGTCGTGGATGTGGATGTGGGTGCGAAATGTGAGGCATCGAGGAGTCTGGCAGCTGCCGGGAATGCGACTTGCTCCGGGGACGGTAATGGCAGCGATAAGGAGGACGACAAAAATTATAAAAAGGCACGTTTGCCAAAAAAAAAGGAGGAGCAGGAGGCAACAAATCAACCCGACAAAACAAAACAAAATAGCACCAAAACGAGACGGACTGGGAGAGCGTAATGAATAATGTGGGTCGCCGGGCGGAATATGGAGGCGGAGCACGACCAACACGACTACGACCAACGACCCTGACGTGCGTGGCTGTAAATTAATACCCATTGATGTCACAGATGTCACTCTGGAACCAATTAAACGATCAGACAAAATATTTGCGTAAACAGGCGCAAACAGAGGACCCAAAAAGGATTTGCCAGGGCCACCCGCTGACCCAAGCCTGGGCCCCGAAACTACTTTGAAAAAAGCAAAGATCGAACAAAAAAGGAGAAATAAATTATAATAATTCCTAAATAACACACTTTTCCTCGCAACAAATTATGGTTCTTAGGGAATATTTTTTAAGGTCAGTTTCCGCTTAAATAAGAGGTCACAAAACTCACCCACAATGGTGGCAAAGATGAGAACTCCCGCCAGAAAATCGGCCACCACGAACAGATACTCCACATCGTTCTCCGGCGTCGGAGTCTCCCCAATGGTGGTCAGCGTCAGCGTGGACCAGTAGAAGCTATAGATGTACTGCCGCTGGAGCGTATTGTTCCGCGTTCCATTCAGATTGTAGACCCACGAGTCCGAGCTGAAGCCGATCTCGTAGCTGATGGCAAAGTACATGCAGGCATTCCAGTGGATCAGCACCAGGATGGCCAGGACGACCTTGCAGATGCGGAAGGCATTGGGATATCCGGTGGCCGTCTCCGTTCGGTCGAACCACTCCCACAGCCGGTTAATCCGGAGCAGGCGATTCAGGCGCACGATGACGGGACAGGGCAGGTACAGGCTGGAGCAGGTCTCCGGTGGCCACCAGATGTAGGCCAGGTCCGTGGGCAGCATCGACAGCACGTCCAAATACCAGCCCTTCGTGTGGAAGTAGTGCCTGCGCAGCCGGAACGCGTCCCGCACGAGGAGCCCCTGGTCCAGGAATCCTGTCAAGGATAAAGCACACAAAAGGGGGTTAGCTCGGGCTCTCTCTGTGTGTGTTAGCGGTGACCCAGAGCCAGGCTCTGGGTGGTGATGGTGGTGGTGGTTCCTTCTTTTGTTTCAGTCATGCCTTTTTGCTAGCGCCATGCGGCGACAGTTTTTATAGTTCTTTGGATTTTTTTAAGGGTCTTGGGGGATTGATGGATGCGGGAATACCCTGGGATATGCATAGAAGTTTCAGGGGAAATTGTTTTTTCAAATTATTAAGAAAATCTAGTGGGAAAAAATACTTAAACTTCGATTATATTGTGTTCTTTAATATATTTAAACTCTTTTTAGGAAAAGGCTAAATAAATCCTTTAAAGTTTATTACTGGAGAATTACTCTGGAATTTTCTTGCTATAAAAAGAAGCCTTAGACCAGCATTAATTAGCTTAAAATAAACCCAAATATTTGAGCAGCCGACAGGAAATTGCAGCCTTGAGTAAAAAGAGAAAATACAAACACTTGTGGCAAAGTTCACAAGGTTTTCTTGAGGTTGTGGAGCTTCCAAGCAAAGCAAACTCTTTCTAAGACTGACAAACATTTAAGATATTTTTTAAGTACCCTTTAACTGTCACTTAAAATTAGTTATACCCATCAGAGACGTAACTAAGAGGTACCAGAACATTTGTTGCTATTGTACAAAATGTCAAGGTTGGCTTATCCCCTGCATTTGGCAACTGAACCACACCACACACCCACAATCCGGAGACGCCAGGACTCGTCTACATATGTGGGATTCAGGGACAGAAATGGGTTTCATATGCGTGGCAAATGGCTTTGCCGACAGCATCGCTGCCATTGTCTGAAGGCGGCTTAGTGCCGGTCTCATTTGCATAGGTAAATCTCAAATCTCAAACACGAAACCGAGCAGGAGGAGGTTCGGGGCTTGGGTTTGGGTTTGCGATGTGTGACGGGTCAGGTGCTCACCCTCGTGCATGTGGACAAGCGTATCCAGCAGATAGATGAAGTCACAGAGGTAGTCCAGGGTGTACCACACCCCCGGGGCACTCTTGTTGATCTCCCAGAAGACTGCGCGTCCAACGACGAAGATAATGTTATACAGCACCGCCAGTGAAACGATGGCCAGCCACTAGAAATTAAAATAAAATTAGTAACTAATACTAAATATTATGTGTTAATTTATATAGTTTTAAGGGGATAACTGGAGATAAATTTAAATAAATAAATAATTTATAAAGCATAATTTCTAATATTGCTAGTACTTAATCTCTTAACTCAAAGAATATTTAAGTAATTGGCTTAAAAATTAAAACTTTCTCTCTTATTTCAAATGCAAGTAGTTATAGTTTTATTTCCCCGGGACTTCTGCCAAGTGACTCAGTTTCCATTTGGCAACAGGACGAGTTCACTCACCCTGTAATGCGACTGCAGAGTGGGATCCACGGAGAGACGATTGCACAGGACACTGGTGCCTCGGATTTCGCTGGAGAGGGCCGCATCCTCCATGGCCGGACAGCCCTTGCCTATCTTGTCCGTGTTGGTGGTGTTGGAGAACTTCTCGAGGAACCAATCCGGCGGTTTGGGGCGATTCCTTTTAGTCAGACGCTGGCGAAGGGCTTGAAGGGTGCGTCTCAAAGCCGATGGCTTGCTATGTTTACTTGGTTCCTGCAGGGAGAGAAATTATAATATAAAAATAATTAATAACATAAAACTAATATAGATTGTAGCTCAGGAATATTTAATAAATACTTCTTTTTTGATTATATTAAGATCTTAAATACCATATAAATATTATAGATTATTTCTCTCACTGCCATCGAGAGTGGGTTAACCGTGGGTTGTTCAGACATAAGTTCTGGGATAAAAGTTTTCCCCGAACGTTTACTAATTGAAGCGTTTTACTGCTCCGGTTATGGGTATCTCTTTTTTCTGGTTCCCCTCCAGCTCCTCCCTCTGCTTCCCTAACCACATTAAAAGTTGGCCAGCATCCAAGTTTGGTGCTTAAATTTTGTTACGTCTGCCAGCTGAATGACGCGGCCAATTGCTAGACAGCTGAAAAACTAATAAACTACAGATTTAATGCGGTTTAAAAAGCATTTAATCTGCGCTGTTGTTTTACATTTTTTGAACGAGGAAAATCATTTTTGCTGTTCAAATGTTGTTTAATGCTGAAAAAAAGGATAAAACTGAAATAAAACAAACTAATTACGGTAAGATTATTAATGTTTGTGTGGAGAGCAGGTTTTAAATTGATGAAAAAGCTTTAATATAGCAAATTCAAGATATTTAAGTGTATAAAAATGAAGGTATTTAATTGCTAGTATAAAAATATATATAAAAGCCATTAAAATGAATAAAATAAAAGGACTTGAAATTAAGAAATATAACCAAAATAGATGTTTTCGACATTTAGTTCTATTAAAGAGTTAAAAAATGCATTTAAAATTCAAGAAGTAAGAAAACATAAGTATTCCGAATTTATTTCTATTAAAAGGTTAACAAATGTATTTAAAATTAAAGAACCAATACTTCCAGCTAATGCTAAAATAGGCTTATGTAATGTTCAAGTCATTTAGGTTCCAGACTTCACATTACAAGAACTAAACATATTTATAATCCCCAAGAAATCCCTTTCTTTTACTCTTTCGACGCTCCAGTTTCCATGACGACTTTCCATGCATTAAAGGCGTGTGCTTGACAGTCTAATAAACGCTTATCAGCCGCCGGCAGCGGTTAATCCATTAAGCCTTCTTTAGCTAACAAAAAATATAAAGGCTAAGAGGGCGAACGCAACAACAGAAAAAATATGACGCATACGCCTCGTTGGGCGGGCAATGGCAAATGGCAAATTGCGAATGACAATGCAATGCCACGCCCCCTGCTGGCTGTACGGGGGTGCTCGAAGGTCACATGTGTGTGTGTGTGTGTGTGTGTGTGTAGGTGGATTTACCGCATCTGTCTGCTGTCCCGTTATGGCGGATATATCCAGCGACTGCACCATGGCTCTGACTTTGAAATGTCGCATGCAAATCGACTGGGCACCTCCTCCTCCTCCTCCTGCTGCTTCTCCTCCTTTCACTTGCTCTCACTTCCTTTTGCGTTTTCACTTCCACTTTTACACTTTTCCTCTTTTTCACTTCCACTTATCCCCTTCTTCAGTTCCAGCGCGATTCTTCCGAATTTAGCCTGCGGCAATAACAATAAACGGCGGCAATTGCGATTACTTATTTGGGCAACGACTGCGCGCATGCGTACATTCAGCTGGCATCGAGTCGAGCTGGCTTCTCAAACTGTTCACGCCGCCAAATGCCGCCAAAATGCCGCACTTGACTTGACTTCGCCCGCTGCCATCGAAGGCCGGGCAGCGACGCAGGCAGCGGCATCGCCACTGACCAAAGCACGACATCCATACGCAATATAGTACAGTGGAGACTCATTCATTCACTCGTAATTCTTTTAAAAAAATCACACAAAAATATAGAAGGGATTGGTAAGTAGGGAAAAATTTCCAAAAGCTCTTAAAACGAAATTATATTAATAAAGGATATTAATTTAGTATTTCCTATATTTAGTTAACAGATTTTCGAACCTGACTGGTAACTAAGGTTTCAAATATTGATACAAAGCAGGCAGAACCTCCATATGTTATTCTTTATTAATTCCTTATTAGATATTATTATATTTAAACCTTAAAAAAACAAACAATATAGCTTTTAATCTAAAATATCATTTAAAAATAAAATTGTCACTTGTAGAAAAAAAATTTAAAGACTTTTCAATAATAATCTCAATAAACTAAAGTATGTTTCTCAGAATATTTAAGAAAAATGCTTTAAGGAAACCTCAAAGTATATATTTTATATAGAATATAGTTTAAATAACTTTTTAGCCTAAAACATAATTGAAAAATAAAATTCTCACTTGTAGAAAATTATTTAAATGTCTTTTCAATAATAATCTCAATAAACTAAAGTAGGTTTCTCAGAATTTTTAAGAAAAATGCTCTAAGGAAACCTCAAAGTATGCAGTTCTTCCAGTTTCAACCCTATAAAGCCCTGAATTTTCTATTAAAGTCACCTTTAAAGACTCTCCACTGTACTAAAATCGAGTGGTTTTCTGTGTGTTTTGCTAGCTGTTGTTGTCAATTCGAAATGCTGTTTTGCCATTTTCTTAATTTGCATCGCCACTCATCGAGCTGCCGCGTTTTAATTAATTAACTTGCAGCAACTGCCCCTGATGATGATGTCTCCA
>VNJO01002306.1:0-19672 GCA_008042535.1 Drosophila tani | reverse complement strand
AAAGTATATTAATCATTATGCAACTTAATTATATTATTGTAAGAAATAACTCAAATGATCTCTTGTAAAATTATACAGATAAACATATCTGAAATAAGTCAATAATTATTGAGAATGAGGTAGAAGGTGGCAACTTTATTGTTCAATATTTATTCTGTTTTTTTTCCGATATAACTCTATTCAAATGCATAATTATCAAATCCAAGTTCATCATCACGAAGATATCGCATCGGTCGATGTATTCCATGCCTATCATCACAGCAAACCTCATCGATCTTGCAGTCATGGAAGCCTGCAACTCCATCACAAATCGGGTAGATAGTTGGGACACAGTATCCATTGGTGCCACACTCTAGACAAAAAATGTTGCTCCATTAATGGACTTCGGTCTACTGGGCCATCACTTACTCGTGTATATCCCATGGGTGGTATCAGGGATCAGGGCCAGTAGAGCTCCAAGCAGAGGGACCTTTGAGAGGGCGTGCATCTTGTTCACTAGTGCACCGAAAATACAACTCAAGTTTTTGTTCAACAATGCAAATCCCTTAAATACTCAACTTCATCCATGAAAACTTAATTTTAAAAATAGGCCGAAAATTAGGCGGAAAATTGCAGTTTTCCACTAATAAGACGCCGTAACATTTTAATTATATATTTAATATACGAGTATATATAATAACTAGAAATAATCATCCGATTGGACTCAAATTTTTTTAGAGTTTGTGATTGAAACTTTGATTTGCGTGCAAAAGATAAAAATGTATTAATCAAATTATAATTCGAGTGAATAGCAATTAATTTAACTGGACATATTTTAAGTGGTTACTGATTCACACTTGGTAATATGTCGTATATTATAAAAAAGAGGGGAGTTCGATCAAGAATCTACATGAATTGTTGATTAATTAAATAAGTAAATCAATATATAAAATCCCATCAGAAATACTTATCTATAATGAAGCATATTACTTATTTTAGGCATTATAATGGCAAATTTATATATCTTTAATTACACATTATAATACCTTTGGCCAAGCTAATACTTTCCAGTTCTTGGTACTAAATCCGAAATGATATTTCCCTCATAAGTCCTGTAAATATTATATCGTGAACATCGATTGATGTCTGATTACTACATTTTTACTTACAGTGCAGCTGGAATGATTCTATACTCGATATATGTGTATATATATAAACGCAGTCTGTTCCCAGACGATGATGTGGTGCATTTGTGTGAGTGACAGTGACGCGTCAGTTTTTCATCTCCCGACTTTTTTGGTGAGAGGTTGTGGTTTCGGCTCCGGTGGATGTGGATGTGGCTGTGCCTCTGGATGCAGTCGTGTGTTTGCCCACAGCATTGGATATTTTCATAAGGCAGCTAAGTAAACCACTCAAGTAGGACATGGCAAGGCCGGACATGTCATCGTTGGCGCCATCCGCCGACGCCATCAGCTCGGATCTCCGATCTGGGATCTCGGCTAGGGTTTGGGCAGAGTGAGAGGTTGCCACCGATCGTGGATGTTGTTGTTCTTTCCCTTCGGACTTGACTTGACTCTTGTTGATGTTTACACAGAAATTGATATTTTATTTCAAAATATCAACAGCGATCGGGAAAGAATAACAGCGGTGCAGGAGCAGCAACATTAGCAGCAGATGAATACGCTTAGTTGGGAGTATCGGCGAAGAGAAAGGGAATTTCCCCTATCCTGTGGCCGTTTTCCCCAGACTATTTGCTTAGTCGTCTGTGTTTGTCCAGGGGAAAGCTGCACATGATAGCCAACAGAGGAAGGTATCTGCAGGAAATGTTGAAGGAAATCTGGTATTTTGTTTCAAACTATAATTGTTACGACGAGATTCTAGAAAGGGAATCTTATTAAAGAAGGTTCCTTTAGTGTGAGGAGTCATTACACTGATATATAATTTATTTATAACTCTAAATGTGTTGTGAAATGGGGCTATGTCTGAAATTCATATATTGTTTATACAAATAATTAATTAATCTATTAAGGAGTGACCAATTCTTTATACGAGCTTTAAGTAATTTAAAGTAGCAAGTGGAGCATTTTATTTCTAAGCCAGAGCTTCCTTATTTTCTCCATTAAAGTACAATGCAACTTTGGGTAGTTTTATAAAATATTCGCCTATCCCTTATACTAAAAAAACCTCCCTTATTAACTTACTCAATTTCAGTATTTTCTATTCCAAAAGCTGCCAAGAACGAAAATATGGAGTGGAGATAATTAATTCTCTTTTTGCGAACGGTTTTCTTATAATAAGAAGTTTTCTAATTTTCAATAACGATTTGTTCTCTATAAAAATATAAACTTTCTTAACTGTGAATTTTATTTTATCTTAGACATTGGACTTAATTCTACAATGTTTCTATACTTTAACATGTTAAAGTTAAATGCTGTGTTTATATTATTATATATAATCCGCGCTGTCAGCTTATTAGTTCAGCTCTCTACCCAACGCACCACTCAGGCAGTGCACCACTCAGACCGACGAAAACTCGCATCATTTCGATAAAACAAAATCGATTACAGTTTCGTCTCTATTTCAAGAAAGTCTCTTTGCAAAAATGGAGAGTTCTCCTTTTTCTAAGTGTACGGCTTTCACAAGTCACCAAATCCATTCCGCCCTTTTCAAGCCTAGTTTCACATTTCCAGCTAAACTTTTCCACAAAGAATTTTACGATCCCATCGAACCCATTCCCTTATTCAATCAAGAACAAACAACGCAATTTTTTGTATAATGATTCAAATTCTTAACTGTTCATTCGGTTTGTTTTTTTATTGCAATCTAAATGTATACGTAAGCTCTATGATTTGCATACTTAAACTCTATTTACAAATACGTACACACACACAAAATTAGAATGAAAACGTTTCGAATTCGAGTTCGGTGTCGGGATCCCGCTCAGAAGTGTCTAAGTCGGCAGGGGAATCCCGTCTTCCATCCGGCTTAAATGGCTATCTTTGAAGAGTGCGTGTGCGTGTGCGTGTGCGACGCTTGCGATTTGCTGCTGCTGGATAACGGTATAGGTATAGGTATAGGTATAGGTAATATGGGTCGCGTGATATAGGAAACGAGGATCCCTGGCCGGGACCGGGACCGGGATCGGGATCGAATATTGCTCGAACTCCGCCGCGGGGACGCGCTTAACTACGGCTAACTTAGAAGTACAATTGAAACAATCTGAATAGCTGGGCCTTAGTGCTTCGGGGTGGTGGGTCTTATGGAGTTAGGATTGGGGGGATCGGAGGAGTCCTCCTCAGACCCGCTGATATCATGTGATCTCGGGGGCACTGTGCTTCAGCTCCGGCGACGTGGAGAAGGGTCGGTGCAGCAGCAGCTGCCCGCTGTGATGATAGCCCGTGGTGGTGGCTTCATGGTGACCGCCACCGCCTCCTCCTGCTCCGCCCGAGGCAGCCGTGGCCACCGCCGTGGAGTTGAGCTTCTCCGGGGAGTTGATCCTCAGCTTGGGCGGCGGGTGAGGCGGATGCCCGTGGCCGGGCACACACTCCACGCTGTAGGCGGCCGCGTAGGCGGGATGATGCAGTGGTCCGCCGGCTGCCCCGTTCAGGGCCAGGGGCTGCGGCAGCTGAGGGTGTGGGCGCAGGACGATCGGCTGGATGGGGAACTGCTGGGACATCTCCTTCAGGTTGCTGAAGCTCTGCAGGTAACAGCCGGCGCTGAACAGGCTGGTGGCCGCCTCCAGCTTGAAGGGCGGCAGGCAGCCGGGCGCGGTCAGTGGTCCACCGGCACCGGATCCCGCACCAGCTCCTGCTCCGCCGTAGCCCGCTGGGAGTTGGGGCGGCGTGGCCGTGGGCGAGGCCAGCGGCAGGGGCAGAGAGAGGGGCAGCGGCATGGAGCCGCTCAGGTCGCGCGGCTTGTCATCGTCCACGCTGAGGCTCTCCTCCCGGTCGTTGGCGCCGTTGGAGGTGCTGCCCGGACTGTGCTGCAACTGCAGGCTGCTGGGCACCGGCGAGTGGGTGCCCAGCGAGATGTCCGAGTCGGAGCTGTCCGAGGGCGTGGGCGAGACGGCGCCATCTGCCCGTCGGCTGCGACAGCCAAGTCCCTGGTTCTGGTTGTGCTGAATGCTGGAAGAGAGGAAGGGAGAGTACTTTTAGTTATACGAGTATGTGTTTTTTAATACTATTAAATAATATTTCAATTGCAAAGTGTGAGAAAATACAAGCCAAGACAGTTACATTTCATAAAATCTGGCCAGAAATATGGTAGCTACATTTATACAAGGTATCATTCATCGCTTTCTAACAGTTTTATATCTGACTTCGAATTGATACGGTCCAGCGAATATAATAACTTAAGTCAGTGGTGCCCAGGACTCTGATTACTTCTAAATAAATAAATACATTTTTCAGCCCGGCCTCTGCCGTCACACGCACAGTTTGCACAGTTTACAACGTAAGCAAAGCACTATAGTGCGTCCTTAGTGTAATTTTTTAACAAAGTCAAGCTTTTTTAAAGTTAAATAGCAGTTATTTTAATAATAGCTATTTGTTATGTTATATTACAAATAATATTTAGCTATTTTATTTCTCGTATTTAGCAACTTTGTCCATTTTCTTGGTCACAAAAAATATCAAAAACATATTCGTGTACAACCAGGAAAATGGTGGACAAATACCAAAGTAACACATCACCGAAAATCGCATAAATTGATTTTCAGGTAATAGGTTACCTAAAAAACCCAAATAATGGACTTTTTGCCTATTTTTAGGGAATGCACAGACTTGATTTTTAGACAATTTTTTCCTAAAAAGAAGTCCATTATTCCTAAACATTTAAACATTTAAAAAACACTTATAATTAATAAAATATTTGTTTAACAATTCTCATGTATGCCTGGCCACGCGGCTTTAAATGAATAAGAAATGCGTTATTAGGTAATTTTCTTTACCGAATTTCCTTTCTGATAATTTTCTTGTGTTCTAACCGAAATAAATTTCCCAGCTTTATAATACTTTCTAGGAATAGGACTTTAACTTTAGGGTTAAAGCATTGCTAATTTTCAACATTTTAAAGACTCAATATTTATGTTTAGCAACTAGATTCCTATTGTGAATGGTTTTAGCTAATTCGATGTCTTATGTTGTTACAATTAATTACACTATTTCAATTGAAAATGTTCCAAGTCCTCTGTTACTTTGTAGAATCCAAAAAGTTTTTACATCACATTCATTTAAATTCTTAATATACCGAAACCGATGACCCTACAAGAGTACCAGCAGTTATAAATTAAATAAAATAATTAACTCAGCATCATTAGATGCATTTTTCATGTCTCAGACAAGCCATAACTGATCGAACTGCTGATAGAACTCGATACCTGTACGCATTTCGAGACTTTTCCCACTGACATTCACTTGGCAGCTTCACACCGATTTTTTCCGCCTTGCAACATGAAGACATCAATGCATCGGAATCGGCATGGGCTGGCGGCGGCATCGTTAATTAGGCGATGCTGGACAGTTGCAGTGGCTGCGGCTAAACACCCATTAAGGCGGCCCATTTGTCGCTGCCCCGCAGGAGCCCGGGGAACCGAGGGCGGCTCATAAATCTGACACAACTTTCACACATGCTTAAGATAAATCGTCGGGGGGCCAAAAACAATGGGCCCAGCCTCGCCATCTGACCAGAAGATGACTTGATTAGCCGCCGCGGACCGAAGACCGGCAGCGGGAAAGAGATATAGATATGGCGGAGGAGCACTCTCATATACATCATCATTTGCCATCACGCCATGACTCCTGCAATGTCATAATTATTGGTTAGGATTCGCTCAACTTGCTGCAATTTGTTCCCCTCCTGGCAGCCGCCGGGATCCTGCAGCGGCTCGTGTTGTGTGATTAATGGTGGCCCATCACAGCCAGTGGACGCGGAGCTGTAGCTGGAGCTGTATCTGCGAAATGTATCTGCGGCTACCTTGCTGGGCCTGTCCCTGCTCCATGTGCCCTTTGTCTTTCGGTTGCCAGAGAGGCATTAAATCGTTTAGCCGCCTAATGTGCCAACTTGATGGATCACTCACGGCCTGATGAATTGTTGCCTCGGCGAATGGAGAGCGGAGATCGCAGAGTGGAGGCCGGAGACTGCCCGCTGCTGGGATTCGCCCGAAACCCCAGAAAAAAGGCCCTTCCGATTAGAAAGGTTTATTTCGTCTATTAGAATTGGGTAATTGGAACCGTCTAACTATGGGAAAGTGCGAGGCACTCTGCCTGCGGTGGGTCGACGAGCTGAAACTTTATCTCACGGGAATAGAACCTCAAGCTGAGCATCCTTTCAGTAGCTTTCGGTAAGAGAGTCTTTCGATTAGAAGGGTTATTTTTCCATTATTGGATTAGGTAACTGAAACCACCTAACTATGTATGAGCAATGGGCAGAGAAAGCGGAGTCATTAAATTGCCAGGTTTATACACAGAGAGTGTTTTAAGGAAAAATTAATGGAAAATAAGAAAATCCGAATTCAAATAACGACCGAGTCCATTTGTTCTTACTTAGAGGTGGTTTTGTACTCAGATTTGAGAACGCGGATTCTCAATTTCCGGATACCATGATTCTCTCTGTGTACGAATTTTTAAAGAGGAGTTTTTGATATTAGAAAATAATTGTTGGAAGATTCTGTTAACTTCTGGTTAAATATATATAAGAAAATTCCACATCAACTGAGTTACCTAATTTGAACTTGGGTTTAAATAAGGTTTGTCAGCTTAATTTTTATAAAACCACTTTATTAAATTATAGCTTATAAATTATATATCTTAAAAGGATAGCAGAAGCCATAATTCCAAGAAGAAAATCATATCAAAACACATATGTTAGTTACTTAAAATAAAGTTAAAACAGAACTGTCAGAAAATTGTGTATATCTTTGTAATTTTTTTGAAGAAAATGCTACCATTAAAAGTCCGAATGCTAATGGTAGTTCGATAGCTTAGTTACCTTGTGAAAACTTTTAGTTATCAAATATTATAATAGTCCCAAAAACAGGCTTTAATATTTCAATACTGGTAATTAGAATCCTCTAAAATGGGGAAAGAACGAAGCTCATCAGTGGTGGCCCTCAGAGGTGAAACCTTAGACCATTTTGACCGCAGAATTCTGCGTGGAAATCCTTGTGATAGCTTCTGGTAGCCAGATTTTTGGCACGGGCGACTCAAGGCCATTTTCACGCTCGACTGGAGCGACGAACTGGGGACTTGGCACGCTCGGCTTGAGCCCAGAAACCGAAAACTTGGATGCACGAATACGATATACATTTTCCACACAATTGACTTGGCAGCGAGCTGGGACTGGGGCTTAGACGATATCTGGACAGGGACAGGGACAAGGGCAAAGGGTTTACTGAAATCGGATACCCCGTGGCACCTAACCTAACCGAAGTGACACGTATGTAATTACCCGCCTGGACATGGCCAGCCGAAGGGTCTGGCTGTGCCGGCTGGGAAACCCGAGATGCATTGAAATGTTCCTTAATCGGCTCATGTCAGAGATTCCGCCTCGAATCGAATCGAAACGAAACCCATTCAGGCTGCAAAGAATGCCGGAATGGTAACACGATCCGCTACACCAACGAAAGATGTTCGCTTTAAATATGGCCTAAAGGCCGAAAACCAGCTAGAAAGCTAGTTGCTGGGGAAAATCAATGAACCTGCGCGTAATTGCAATGTCAATAGAGCGACAAAATCAGGCGGAAGGCGGAAAATTGCATCGCACTCGCCGTATTTCGAGTAATTGTGTTAATTCGAATTTCGAATTGAATGCCGTAAATTGTGTAAATATTTGGACAGGCAGAAAGAGCAGTCCCTGTTCCCGAGGGGCACTCATCCCACTCCCGGCTCTTATGTCTCAGTGCCCTCTAAATGCAATCAACATTTATATTATATTTATTCCCTTTTCCAGCCGGAGAGATCTGTTGACAAACGGGATTTAAATTTGCTCGCATTTGAATATTTCCAACCCTTGGGGCGGAGTGTTGTCCGCTTTTTTATCCGTGTCGAGCCAAGCCGAGCCTCTATCACTTGTCAATTGAACAAAGGCCACATCCGGTGCTGCTGCCAGCCCTCTCAGCCATCCATCGATGGAGAGTCATCCGCCTGCCGATGGCGATGACTCGAACCTGACTTCTTATTAATTTCTTTAATACACTTTCTACGCGGCATTGAAGTGTCCGACATTGAGGCTTCTCCAGCCATTCAGTTCATTCTTGGACTCTGGCTATCAGGTACACGGAGAGAAATGTAATTTTGGATATGATTTGCAAGTATTAATCCTTGTTTATTATCTTAACGAGCTGAGCGTTCGGTGTGAAAGAGGCATTACGATAAAGATATATATTTTTGACGTCAAGGTCCTGTCATTACGTTATTCGTATTATTGAATTAAATATTGAGGTTAAACTGAAGAATGTCTGTTTTTTTCACTCTCTGCAATGAAGGGATTTACCAATAAAAATTGATTATTGACCTTATTTTGCGCACCCCACCACAACACATGGACCTTCGAGCCGGATGGTTCTAATTTCATTTCAGACAAAGGGAAAATAAAGATGATTTATAATGCCGTAGACTTTCAAGTATACCTTCATTTAATTAATCCTAGCAAAGACCCAGAAAAAGTGTCATCTTATAATTATATAAAAGCGAAAACCTACAATGAACATCACAAGCAGGCTCTACAGCTTACTTAGCTCAGCTCTCAAATGAGTTGGGAATTTCAGTTGTTGTTGAAATTATTTTCTACAGATATTTTATACAATAAATCAATTTTTTTAACCGTGTACAGATCCAGCTACCTCTCTCGCTCCCATTGGGATGGAGAGCTGGTTGTATATTTTTCTCACAAGCCACCGAAAACGGTAGTTGGTGTTGTGCAAACAGCGTCGAGTGGTCCGGACTCAGCTCCCTCGGATCGCAGCCCGGGAATAGGCATTGGACTCGGGCTCAGGTCCAGGCCTGGGCTTGGGCATGGGTATGGGTACTTATGGGGCTCGAGTGCCCTGTCCGAGCGCTCTGACAAGTGGGCCCTCCGCCTCGGATATCGATGGGGGATGGGAATCGGAATGGAGTTGGAGATGGAGATGGAGATGGAGCTGGGAATATCTGCTTCTGCACCTTCCTTTCTTCATTAGAATTCGAGAGAGGCTGCCGAGAGGCTGGGAATCGATGAGCAAAACCTCTTCAAGCTCAGTGCCAGCTTCTCCCTGCATTTGTATCTTTATATTCCCATCCCCCGTCCCCCATCCGCAAGTGCGTGTTTGTTATTTTGATTGATAATTGACATTTACAACATATTTGCTGTGTGCTCAGCTTTATTACACTTCACCCACTCCGCTTCCCATTCTCGCTCCCAAAGACTGCTTGATTTGATTTCTGCTGGCACATTTCGTGTTCTCGCTCGGACGCCCACTGTGCCCCTAATTTGGCCATCGCCTCGGCTCGAGATGGATGCACGGATGTGGGCGAATCTCATCGCATCTCCATCTCCATCTCGAGCTTCATCCCATCTCCAGTGGCTGTCCACGAGCCACGCATTTCGCTTGCCGGGTAATTCACGCAATAAAAGCATCGGCGCGAGGCGGATTCAGTGGAATCAGTGGACTCAATGGATTCAGTGGCTCGGCCTGGCCAAGAGCTTCGTATCGCTGTCGTGCATCGTCGAGTGGCAATTGTAATTGATCAAAATCAAGTCTCGAGCCGGGGCTTCGCCTTAATGAATTTGCACAATAGAAGCTTCTTTGCAACTGTTTTGTTTTCTCTAATGACTCACTGGTCGGTGATTCACATGAGCAGGGAGAGAAATCCGCTGACACAATCTAGAACCAAACGATGTTTAAACTTATTGTGATCTTTACTAATTTGGGGGTCGAAATTAAATTACTTTTATAGAAAGAAATACTTTATAACGTATTATTGTATCCTTCAATTCACTGAACCCGGTAATCATTGGATTTAAACTTCAGTGTTTACTTTTTAGTATGTGAACAAATATTATTTTAATTTGATATACGCAAAAAATTAAGCAAGGTAAAAAAATCATCATACAGCGAGAGATATTGGAAAATCGCTTGAAATTTCTAGAGTTTGAAAACCAATTCATTTATCCATAAATCCATATAATAAATTAGGTAAAATAAGACATTCACCTAATCAAAAGTCGAAGAAAAAACTTTGCTAATCTCGTATAAAACGAAATAATATTTTTTTATATTCAATTAACTTTAAAAATAATGAGATTGAGCTATGTTGATTTTGAGACAGATTTTAAAATGGTTTACTTTAAAGATAAAATCCTTTAAAATGAGTTAATCGTATTCAACAAAGACCACATCTAATGACACTGATCACTGCTCTATGAATTTTATAAATGGATTGATCAAAAACTAAATACCTCCTAAAAATTCCAAGTATTCTTCTGTGGATGTTAATATGAAATTTTGATGATAAAATTACAATTTTTAAATGCATTTTAAAAGAAGAGTTATAATAACTTTTACAGCTCATTTTATCCCTGCGATCTTAAACGATGCCAGCTGCTTTACAGCACGATTACCGAATCAATATCCAAGGTAATGTTGGATTAATTACGTTCCCATTCGCTCTCCAATGGGTCTGCACGCCTCAAGAGGTTCCTCTGAATTGGACAAATGGTGATGACTGGGGCACCTGGGAGCGCTGCAGTTAACCATTCGTGTGCTTGCCCAGAATTCCTGTGTAATTTGCGGCAATCTTGATTTTGAATATCTTGCAGGTTGCACATTGCTCCCAGCTCTCCATACTCCGAACTCCTTACTCTATTTGCAATGGCCACTTGGCGGCTGGAGGCATCAGAGCATGACAAGTCTGCAGCGCCGAGTTTCCGCCGTAACGACTGAAGTCGAGTTGAGTCGATCAATCTCCGATGTCTTAATTACTCAATTCGGGAGCGGGAAACGCGCCGCTGCCTTTCTCCGCCGAGCCTTTCTAATGGAGTGGATGTGGATGGGGATTGGAGCTGTGTATTTGATTGATTTACCATCTCGGCCGGGGCCACAATAACCGTTTGACATCGAGGCTCCTTCTGGCTTCACGATCTTGTTTTTCAGCTCCCAGCTGCCTCTGAATACCCTATTTCGGAGGGTGTTATGATGTTGCCAGGAGAAGGAAGTTTATGCTATTGAATAGTCTTGATCGGTCATAAACAGGGAGGCTTACAGCTCTGACTTGCAAGTCAGCCAATTTCTGTGTGCAGCCTCTGCCGGCACACGCACAATATGCACAAGCAGAACAGAAGAATCAGTGCGGTCAAATTGTAAATTTGATGGCCAAGTCTGGCCTTGTCTGAAGTAAAATCTATATGTTTAGTCATATTTCTTTTATTTCTCATATTTAGCCATTTTGTTATATTTCTTACTCACATAAAGGCAATTCAAACATGTCAATGGATTGATTGGATGCCACTGGTCTAAAACCATGGAATACTTTTAAAAGACAGTTGGCAAAGTTTTGAGTAAATCAATAACTGACAGTATTCGATGTACTCAATGGACTCAAAATGAGAAAATATGTACTCAAATAATGACCATGTCCATTTGTTCTTACTTTCAAATAATTTTTACTCAGTTTAAGTACAGTTTTTCGGAACATAAATACCTAATTTGAGAATTTTATTACGTTTTTGAGAACTTTTATGCTCAAGGAAAGTACAAAATGTATTTAATTTAAGAACGATTCATTCTTAATATAGGCTATAGTCCGCTTTGATAATTAAATCAGTGATCATTATATATATCCCAGATATAAGGCATTTCTTAGGATGGGTTTTACCAATATTATTTTCTACTTCGTTTTCGAACAATATGTTTTGGTTAGATGTATAAAGGTAGGGTTACCTGTAGAGCTTAACCCTATTAAAGATCAAATTTTGTTCGTCTGTCTATAATTTGGATATTATAGGTAAGGGTGCTAATTGTAAAAAGAATGATTAAGAATATAAATAGCAACTTATTAGGGTCGAAGTCTAACCGAACTTGGCATTGCTTATAAGGATAAGGATACATATTACAAAGAAATTACAAAGAATGATACTATCGAAACCTGAAACCCCTTCCAAAGTTAGGGTGCTCTCAGCTTCGGTCAGTAAAGAGAACCTTCCTTCCGTTCTCTGACTGACTCCGTCTGTCGCTGCCCGTTCGCACAAGTGCAGTAGCAAAAATGTTAACAATTTTTCAGCGCACAATGCTTGAACAGTCAGCGCCTGGTCTCGGGTCTGGTTTGGTTTGGTGCCCGGTTAGAATGGACCCCTTTGGCCCCTTCCCTCGGCACCCTTTCGGCACTGTCTGCCGCCTGGCGCTGTCGAAGTTGTCTGGCCGTCGCATATGAACGGCTTTTAATTTCATATTTTTTATATGGACACCGAGCATATTTGTGCCTCCAGTGCGCCTTTTTGTCTCATCTCTGGGGGCTTTTGCCGCCGCCGCCGCTGCTTAATAACACGATGACTACACGAAACCTCGAAAAACTCGAATTCAGGCGGGGATCGGGGATGGGGGCCTGGGATCCGCGGATCGAGTGCGGATGGAGCTGTAATGGCGGCGTATCCGTGGCTGCTGCTGCTTTACAAGCGAAATAATCGCCATCATTTTAACTAATGACCCGCTCGCATCTGGTTTTTATATTTCATGTGTATTTTTCGATGCGTACTTCTTACTTTCCTTGTATATTTTTTTCTTAAGTAACTTCTTATTTTTTTCGGCTACGCTTGGCGCTTTGTGCAGATTCATTCAATTTGAGACGAGGCCGCTGTGCTGCCGATGCCGAAGCCGATGCGGCTCCTAACTTAATAAACACGGGGATCGCTGGATGGTATCTCTCCACTCTCAGGGGTTGCCAGGTTTCCAAGGAATGCCAAATGTTGTCTCGATTTCTTTTACTTTTCCTTTTCCTCTTGCTCTTTTTGTGAGCAGGTAGAACTTGAAATATTTGCGCATCTGCAGGAGCAGCCAAGCACTTGAGTGGACTACGATTCCAGCTCCAGCTCCAGCGCATTTCTTGCAGTGTCATTCCACTTAACTTGCCTTCTTTCACTTGGAGCGGGATCTTCTTCATTTCAACTTCGCGCGAATTGGTCGAGTTTTAACTTCTCCTGGCCATATTTCGCAAGCGGTTGCACCTTTCCAGCTGAAGCATGAGCTGCGTTTACACTGTCATCATCATCATCATCATCGTCATCATCATCGGTCGTCGTACATTGTCTCCTTCATCATCGCATCCCAGGTCCCAGGTCTCTGGACCTGGCCCATACCCAGACCCTTCATCGTCGGCGGTCAGTTTAATGTGGCCAAAAAGCGGAGACCGCAACAAACAGCAGAAATCGAGAACGCTTCACTGGGTGCCGCCACCGCTGCCGCAGATCGGCACGGATCAATGAAATGGAAACGCTCCTGTGCGATCCCCTCACCGAGCTCCGGGCTCCACCTCCTGACCTGGTCCCCCAATGAATCCGGGGACGGTATCGATTTACCCAGCCCGGCTCGGGTTTCCCGACTCTGGCCGACTCTTCTAGCACCGTCTAACTCTAATGGTTAATTAAGTTGGCCCGCAAACTCACCGATTCTTGGCCGCGGCGGCCCGATCCCGCTGGCGTCGGTTCTTGAACCAGTTGCCCACTTGCGTGGGATTCAGGCCGGTGGCCTTGGCCAGCTCCCGCTTCTTGGTGGGATTCGGATACGGATCCTGAAGGTACCATTCGCGCAGTAGGCTCCGCGTGCGCTCCTTGAAGCAGTGCGTCTTCTGCTCGCCATCCCAGATTGTCGGCGGCAGGGGAAACTTCTTGCGCACTCGATACTTATCCACGGGGCCTGAAAAGTAGGGATATAAAGGTTAAGTATGAGATAAATATATTATAATTATTAAACTAAATTTGGATTCATTTTATTCAGTAAAAATATATTTTTAGTTTGAGTTATAAGTTTAGCTATATTCCAAATTAATATTATTATTTCAGGAAAAAAACAATTCGAAACGAGAAGATGAATTTTTATTAAAAATTATAATTATTACCATAATACATTTTACAATTAGAAATTCTGAAAATAGCTTAAAATTACGTTAAATTAGATACATAGAGATAGTAAAAATATACGGAAGTAATTTATTTAGCAATATTTAAATTTAAAAATTGTCACCTCTCTTGATAATATTAAGTTATTTAGATTTAATTGAATATTTATATATTGATAAATAGTCATAATAATAATGATAGATAAACAATGTAGTAATATTAAATCAAAATATTTTATTATTATTAAATACTTCATACTTCAAATTCGTAAATATTGCGTATTCGACTCGTGGGCCTTAGCATTACTTTTAGTGGATCCATATATCCTTATAATATTAACTTTATTGTTAACTTCAACGGGTTTTTAAGCTGTTTAAATATATCAAATCAAGAATATCAATAAATAATCAATAATAATTATAAATTAATAATCAAATATTTGTGGGACCTTTAATGATATGTAACTGAAGTTTCAAAACTTTTCCTAATTCTGCTTAAATATACATACATATATGTATACTTCCATACGCTATGGAATACGTCCATTAAAATGCATGTATTGAATACGTGAAATTAAAATATTCATGCTTTCATATTGACAGATGAGAAGCTAGACCTGTTAAATTAGTGTAGTTAGCTGATTCTCAAGCAGAGTTCAGTTGGTACAAATTAGTACATCGAGTCATGTACCGAATTCATATTCAACTTTCGTGTCTTTTTGTATACATGAATTGAATGCATGAATTCGGCCTAACAGTAATAGTTATTCTTGAAATTATTCTTAAATAGAAGAGTCTTGATAAATTAAACATATTATGTGTAAGTTCTTCATCATGTAAAAAGAATAAATTGTCTTTGTGATTAAACGCTTAAAATCAGATATTCTAAAAGTGATACCTGATACTTCCCAAAAATATGGAACTTAGGGAAAGTTTACATTTTGGTTAGTAGGAGAAAAACTCATCGTTGTAAAAGAAACATGCATAAGAATATGTATTAATTTTACTTATTAAATTTTTTCAGTATAACGTATTTAACTGAATACTTCGGGTTAATTAAAGTAAAGACAACAATCAATTATCCCAGAACAATTAAATTTTATTATGAAATATATATGGTAAATTTGTTTAAAAAAGAAAGAATAATAAAGAAAGACTAAACCTGGAGTTGGCTAAACCTCAAATTAAAAAGGGAAAACGTATGTTTTAATAGGAATCTAGTTTCACTTCCCAACTTCATTTTCAAATATGTTAATTAAAAAAAGAACATTATGCAGTTGAAGCCAAAGTGGGTAATGAATCGAGTGAAAATGTAGAAATACTTGAAGCGCTTGTATGCAAACAAGCAATTACAATTTAGCTTTTGCTTATAAGCAAAGTGTTCTGTATTTGGACATTTATTTACCATATATATTTACTTGGCTAGAATTAAGGCTTACTCACCCAGTGATCGACCGCGCAGCTTCTCGGCCTCGATGTAGTGGGCCTCCAGCCACATGGCCTGCAGCTTGCCGTAGGACGCCTTAGTAAACTTATGATTCTCTATTATTGCATACAGTTCCCTGGAAAGAGAGTCCAGTGTGAGTAGCTGTGAGTGCTGCGAGCTTAGTTCAACCCCATCAACCCTCCGGGACTCGGAGAAGTCCCGCTGGGAAAGCCATTCCGTCCAATCCCCGCCCCAGCGAGTCACACCCCGCGCTCTCGACGGGCGTGCTTAGCCAGCCATATGGATTTTGAAACAATTTCATAAGCATTTATTGTCGTCACTGGCGCTGACAGCTCAGTTGAGTCCGTCAAATGGTTTTAATTGGAAGTCGTTTATTTACCGAGTCAAAGCAATCAAATCACTTGCATAGTCCGATATGCCTCTATATATATATGGTGAATACCATTATTTTTATGTACGTACATGCCCGGCGACATTGATTGATTGTACTCGAATTACATAGCTATTCGTTCGATATTTGATTTGACATAGATGAGATGCAAAACCCGATGCAGCCGTTTATAGTTGTGACTGCTCGAGCCGATCGGATAATTGTCGCTATCGCTATCGATTGCCGCGGACCTGTTTGCCCACTTGAGGAACGGGTCTGGCAGCGTCTATGGACCCCTCTAACCCCCATGGCATATCCCTCCTAGCCTCCCAACTCCACAAAAAGCTAATCTCACGCGGTCCTTTGTCTCTGCTCATTGCGAAATTCCAATTCCAATGCCAATTTCCGGTCGTCTTAGAAGCTGGATGTGAGCTGAAGCTGAAATGTGAGACTATATTTAAGCTGGCGACGGAAGACCCTGCTCGGGAACCTATTGTTCGGTCGGTGTTTTATTAATCAAGCCTGCTCCACTTGGCTTTGCCCAGCAGCCAGTTCTTTAATTAGTAAATTAATCCCTTTGTTTATTAATTTAGCGTCTCATTGTGCCCTCATTAAGCTGTCGTCGCAGCCAAGCAAAACTATCGGATGACCGAGCGTCCGTCCGTCCAACCGTCCGTTTGTCGGGGTTAATCAGGACAGCAGCGGAGGCAGTGACATCCGAGCTGAGAGCTTCAATCGGAATTCAAATCCCATTCAGCATCCGATTCAAGTCCTACCTGAAGTTGCCCACATGGTAGGCGACGACGGCGCGGGCCCGGAGCACCGCCTCGCAGTTGAGGATCTCGTGCATGTTGGGCAGGGCCACCGGCAGGCTCCAGAGGAAGCGGGCCAGGCGCTCGATGTCGCCGGAGTCCTCCAGGGTCTTGCAAACGATCTCCACCTGGGCGGCGGAGAAGGCCAGCGTGGGTACGGCCAGGATGGGGCTGGGTGCTATAATCTGGTGGTGCGTGGGCGAGAAGCTCTCTGAGGGCGGCTGTTTGCCCTCCGTCGGTCCAACGGCCATTTTATTCGTTGAATCCACTGTGACCAAATGGGCATACTACTCTCCACCGGAACGAAGCAATCTTGCTGGGCACGGCACACTCTTTCACGTTTGTCCTGCGATCACAATCACTCTGGCTTCGATTCAATATGGTTTTGATGGTTTTCGATGGTTTTGTGGGTCACTTTAGCACTTGACACGCGCGATCACGATCTCGGATTCGGATGTGGAGGAGGATCTTGTGGCCACCGATTGTGGCTGCCCGGATGGCGTACGAATCCAAATGATTGCCAATGAGCCAGCTCATGAATGCGATACCCGTGCCCGGTCCACGAGCGGAGGAGCGCGACTGCTGCTCCACATCGAAACGGGGGGATTTGGCAATAGATATAAGCGATACCGAGACACCGAGTTACCGAGATACCGAGACACCGAGAGAGCGACCAACCAAACGGCCAACCGAGCGCGCAAAAAATACGTCAAATAATGGTCTTGTAACTGAGCTGCCCACTAGGCGACGGATGGAGCGGTACAGAAGCTATGGAAGCTATAGCTATCGTGGCGGCGGCAGCGACAGAGGCAGCACCAGTGGCAGCGGCAGTAGCAGCACAACAATGACGCGCCACAGATACAGATACTCTGGCAGGCAGGCAGGCAGCTCCGGCTGCTAATGCCACTGCTACCGCCTGCTGCCAGCTGCAGACACAGATACAGCCACAGATACAGATACAGATACAGCTAGGAAAAAGATATGGAAACAGAAACGAGTTGCCACCAATACCAAGCAACGGCCAGCAACCAGTTTGTCGCACACAGATACGCTACAGCAGCTACGGCGGCAGCTACAGACACGGATACGGATACGGATGCGAAGCACCACCATACCAGGGCACTGGTTACGGGGTAGGCGTGGTTGCTGCTCGCTGCCCCTACAGCCGTCTCTCTCCGACCAATGGCCTGGCAGCCAGAGTGCTCGTGCTGCCGTCTCTTTCCAGCGCCCGCGGTGGTGGCATTGCCTTCACGGGTCACGTTTAAATGAATTGTACATAAGACCCACACACACACACTCGCACAACTTATACAGTTGCAATTGCAGGATAACAACGGGGCTTATTCCAGGGGTTCCACAGCGGGCGACAGGGGGAGGCAGCTCAGATATTGATAAAGAAATCAAATAAAACGAGCGAGCAGAGCCTGTCAGGCAGCCGCGCACAGCCGCACAGTGGAACGAGATCTGCCGGATTACGATAATAACCGACCAGAGCAAATTAAACGGAACTTGTTTGCCAAAGCGATTGTCTCAGGTCACGGGGTTTTCAGTGGAAGACTAGTAGAAATTTCTCTGGCTTAAGCTTATCAATTACACGGAGCTAATTAATAAAAAATAATATAAAATAAATCATCATATCACTGACTTACAGCTCTTAAATATTTAGTTATTTAGTAAGAAATAATTATTATGGTCTAAAATTTTTTATAATCATTATGATGAAGTTTTTGTTTTAAAACTTATAGTGATTAGGGTTCCTGTTCCAATTTTGTTCTCTTCAGAAGCCATTGAAAACATTAAACAAACAGAAAATACAAAAATTAATATAATATTGGTTTATAATAAAGCTGAAACATGTTAGAGAATCAACGAATATATCGCACCAACACACTTCAAGACGTTTAGAGGTTTATAATTAAACAAGAAATATTAACGGGATTACGGGCTAAAACTATAGAACGGAACAAAAGTCCAAAGCACACCAGGGGCCTCTGCTATTCACAAAGGGGAACTGCTAACGAGTGACATTTTCACAGAATGTTGAAGTTGGTCGCATCGGATACTGATGATGGAAATGTGGCTCACTTTTGAAAGAGCTGATTATATAATCCTGCTTCATTGGTTAGAATTTTCTGTGTGTTTTTGGCATTGGGTCAAGTTAGGCATTTTTATATTAATTAAGTGGACTAGATCATTGCGCTAATTAAAAATATAAACCTTTTTTATATACTTTATATTAGATTTACAAAGTTTTTCTTTTATCGAAGAAGACGTAGGAGAAATTAAGCCGATTATGACCTCGAGTTAGCTAACCTACTAACAAAATAAAGAAAATATAAAGGTAACTAAACATAAAATTTGAATAGTTTCTTATACCAATAATAAATTAGTTATGAATTCCAAAGGCTCTCAATCTAAGCAAATTAATTGTAACCATTTACAACTTTTTAATAAGAAGATATTTTTCCAGTTTATGTGTAAGTTAATGGGTTACAGATTCAGTAATATAGAATGCATTACTACTGAGCTTACAGCAAGATTTTCTTTAAAATAACTCACAAACGCCAGTCTTTCTCAGACTTTTTTAAGTGAATTTCTACAGATTTTGGAGATCTCCTTTTCAATCGCTATAGTTAAACTGAAAATAAATTTTAATACGCATTTCTTAAGATCTCATTCACGCTGAATTCACTCCACAGTAAGCCTGGCATATTGTATAAGTGTAGCAAAATGTTTGACACCATGTGGTCTGGCAACCTCTGCTGCCACCACGTTCCGTCCCGTCCCGCGGCTCCTCCGTTTCCCCTACTTTTGCTGCTGCTGCCTCCTGTAAGCCATCTCCTTATGCCAGGACGACCGAACCGAACCGACCCTCCATCTCCATCCCGCCTCCGTCCTTGAGTATATAGTCGAACACACAAAATCACGTTTTCATTTTGGCAAAAAGGGAACTTTTGATTATGCCCGCCGAATGAATAAG
>VNJO01002291.1:0-55921 GCA_008042535.1 Drosophila tani | reverse complement strand
GGCAGTCCAGAAGGCAGCAGAGGAGGGCAGCAGAGGAGGCAGCAGTTTAAGCGGAGCGTACGCGCGGCGTGATCACCCAGACGGTGTGGGCGACGAGTCGGAAGTGCACTAATTGTTAGAGATAGGGCGTCTTGTGCACCGCTTAGGGCAGGTGTGGTGGAAAAGAGGTAAAAGTCCCATTTAAAATATATATTTACATTACTTAAATCTAAGCCCCGGAGTTTTTATTTTGGCACAGCGCCAACAAATATAAACTGTTTGCAGCGAATCCTGGACGAGACTGAGCTGTTCCGCCCCGCCAAACAAAAATATTGAATGTTGAATGTGTCATCGTCACTTTTCCTCACCTCGTTAAGAGGTGTTTTTGTTTGATTAGACTAATAAAATAAGTGGGTTAAAAGGGAATTCATTATGCATTACATGCTAGTGATGAGATCCGTACAAAAATAAATCGATAATTTTAAGTAATTGCTATTGTTTATTTAAACAAGAAAGGAAGCTAACTTCGGTAAGCCGAAACTTGTATACTATTGCAGTCTGCATATGGATCATTGACCGAATTTGGTTAATTTGTATAACATTTTCCTACACATTTTACATTTTACATGTAAAATTATAGATTTTCGTATAAATCAACCGATCGCTTCTATAGCAGCTATATGATAGAGTTGTCCGATCTTAATGAAATTAAAACCGTAATTCAATAACGCTATATCCCGATATTTATAAAAATCCGTTAAAAAACAGAAATGTTATAATTTGTTTCCAAAATTTTCCGATCATTTTACAGTGGCGCAAAACTAAAGGCAATTAGGATTTAGTGGTTCTACATGGTTCGTGGAAATTTAACTGACCCAATAGATCGGTGCTTTCCAAGTAGCCACGGCTCAAGTATACATAAAGACAATGCCTAGCTTCGATCTACGGTTAGGATTGCATCCCAGTTTATTGTGTTTGGCGGGATCTATATTTTTGAAATGTGCGAAGAAACAGTAAGAGAGAGTGAGAGACCAAAAGCCGAGAACGACCTGTTTTTTTAAATTTTTTATTCTGTTCGTCACCCCACTCTAGAAATACCAAAAGTCTCTTCCTGGTATTTTCTAGTATATTGTTCGTTCGTCTGCGTACCGGCCTTTAAAACAGCGCTGCCGAAAAGGGTTTCTCGACTTTTGACCTCACGCTCTCTCTCACTGCATAGAAACGCTGTTCGCGTGTCTGATTTGTGAAAATGATTTTACAGCCGATTTGATCGCGCAGTAGAAGACCAGATTTTGATAATTTAAAAAAAGGCCTAAAAAAGGCTGATAAACCGCGGAAAAATACTGAACATACTTTATGGTATGGTATTTATTTTTCGGCCGAATATTATTTTGCTATCGTTATCGGCGCGGTCACACTTCTTACTTATTATTATAATTTTCCAACAAAACAAACGTTAAGGATCGGCGGACTATATTCTCGGAGTCTCGATGTGAACTTGGCGCCGTGCGCATAATAAATAATATACAAATCAAGATACCGCTTATCAGTGAATTCGCTTGCAGTTGCATAACTCGTTGCCAAAAAAGAAAAACAGAAACGAAAAAATAACAACACCAACACGTAAAAAGTTCTCTTCAGGTTTTCGTGGCGAAGCAGACGAAAGAAAGAAAGCTCAAAAAAAAAAAGGGGCGCAAGGAGAGTGCAGTTAGCGCCCCCTTTGGGGCTCGCCATCCCCACCGGTTCCCCCGGTCCCCTGAACGCCCACGCGACGTGCCTTATAGGAAATATATTCGGTTTGTGCGCGTTAATTGCTCAGGAATTGCGTTACGTATTCCCACAAGTTCCGTAGAAGAGCGAAGAGGGAACAACTATGGCCCAGAATACAGCAGATACCTTCATTCATCTGATTGCCGGCGGGTAAGTGGTGATATGGAGAATCTATTAATTCTAGATTTTAAGCCCCGCAGTTGTTGCTATTGCTATTGCGTCTTATCGCAGGTCAGGCCATCGTAGCGCAAACCGGTTTAGCTGGGGCGACTCCTCTGACTTTGCAGTTGAATTCCACGAGTAACGTCGCAATTGCGATTAGATTTAGTTGGGTTTCAATTCGCGCAATGAAAACTTTTTTGGCGCCATTGCCAAAAAAAAGAAGAAAGGCCGAAAAGAGCAGTAAAAAAACACGCTCTGTTCACGTGTTTTCCTCTCTTTTTTATGTTTATTACGGCAAACGACAGCTGGTGAAATCGCAGGCGAGATAAACGAAATAAGTAAATAAAATATTATGTGCTTATGTGCAACCAGCAAACATAAGTAAACAAAAGCTGAAGCATTTTCCATTATCAATTTTCTCAGTTCATTTCCACAGGCAATGTCCAATTGGATTTCAGAGCTTCAATTAGTTTGTTGTTGTCGCTGTTATTACTTTTATTGTCGCTTTTATGTTGGCTATTTTTAGACTCGTCGCCGCGGCATCTGAATTTATTTTTGTTTTTACCTGCACCCTACACACACACTCGCCCGGCATATTGGCTGCATCGAGCTGGCGACTGTGTGTGTGCCGTTGAGTGTGTGTTTCTTTCCCGCAACCAGTTTTGTTATTGTTGCGAAGAGAGGGTGGAGAAGGGAGGCAGAGCAAGGAGAAAGGTGAAGTGCAGCTTATTCGCTGTTCTTGTTCCGTACTCCGGTGGGAAGAAAGGAAGGGAAACAAGGGAATGAAACAGTCGAGAGCCGAGCCTCTGGTCTTTCGGGAAATGTAAATTTACAGGGGGGTTCCGAAATACAAAAGTGTGTTTTTAATAAAAAGTCATTTATTCATTCTTTGAAGTGGAATAAACTTAGCTTTAGATTTTGATCCAGTCATTGACTAAAGTTTCCAAGACAATATCAGGAGAAAAGCTATCTCTGCAATCTTAAAACATTTCTAAGAAATGTGCTCTGATTCTCAACTGATTTTAAAGCAGAACAATATCTAAATATTCTTTTTCCCGGTAACCATCAATGAGAAAAATAGATTTTGATCCAGTCTTTGACTAAAGTTTCCAAGACCATATCAGGATAAAAGCTATCTCTGCAATCTAAAAACATTTCTGAGAAATGTGCTCTGATTTTCAACTGATTTTAAAGAAGAAAAATATTTAAATATTTTTTTTCCCAGTAACCATCAAGGAGAAAAATATTAACAGTGTAGCATTTGATTTACTTTGATTAAAGAGTAACCTTGACTACTCTGACCTCTGAAAAGTTCTGGGAGCTGATTGTGATCCCCTCGAAAGCTTTGACAACTCGAGCCCCTGGGCAATTTGCCGGCCGGCGGCTCAACCCCTCTTATCTGCAACAACAATGCGGTCTCAATGGTGGTCGCAAGTTGTACGTATCCATGTTTGTTTTGTTTACATATCTGCGTAATATATATAGTATATACTTTAACTAGAGGAACAGTAGAAGGCGGAAAGGAACTCACGTTGCAACTTGAGCTGCCTTAATACCCCCAGTTTGTTTTTAACCCGCCTTTGTTGGTATCTCGTGTCGGTGCACGTTGGAAAAAGGGGAAAAATTAAGTAAAAACAACCTTGCCAGTCGCCCACATTGTTATCGCTATAAATAAGCCGCAAAGCAAACAATTAAACAACGACATGCATCCATCTAATCGAGCATCTGAGAAGCCTCCAAAGGCGGGTCTTACATAAGGTACTTGCTTATTTATCAAGACTTGATAAAGGGGTCAGAATTTAGCTAAAAATCCTAGACAGTAATTTCTGAAAATGTATATTTTTTATTACAATAATCTCCCCTTTTAAAGGTTATCTAAATATGGAACTGATTTTGTGACATTTAAAAACTATACTATACTATACCAAGTATCCCTCAAATCGGCAATTAGCGGCTTTGTTAAATTAGTTCAGACAGCTGAGAACATAAATTCCCTCAAAGTTTTCGATTTGGCAAAACACATTGCACATTTCTCTATTTTCCTATACTATACTATATACTTGCATTGTGTTTTTTTTTGCCTACATATTTTGCTGTTATTTGTCTAGAAACAAATCTAAATTGAGCTTGGCAAGCGATTTCGATTTTGTTTTGGTTTTTTCAGCGAGACAACAACCCAGGCAGGCGGCGGGCAAATAAACTTTTTCTGGCACACTGACTCAGTTGAAGGCGAATAGATGAGCGAATTGCAACAAACAACACACTGACCAAGGTGTTTTCGAAGGCGGGAAGGCATAGATAGGGGGCTACCTATCTACCCCCCCACTCTAAAGCAAAACAAACAATGTCAGTCGCAGTTTGCAATGCAATTCCTTGTCTACTTACTTATTTATAGCAAAGTTTCGGTGACCATTTCTTTGTGGGATTTCATAACCCGAAATTTTCCATCAGCTGGGATTTGTTTACGTTTTTTCGGTGGTTGTTTTGTCGCTTGACCCGGCCCAAACCAAAAAAGTTTTCTCTCCGCTTTCAACGTATTCTTTTTTGGCGTTCATGGCTCTCCGCACGTACGCATATTTTGAGAATTTGTTATGCATTCAAGAGTCTTAGTCAAGGATGGCTGTCTAAAAGGCTAAATTAGAAGGTGTTTCCCGGTAAAAGAAGCAGAGCGAATAGGCGAAGCAAAACAAAAATAAATTCCACCTTGTTATCATAATAAAAAACATTTATTTCATACAGTTTTTCTTTTAATTTCCTCTGTTTTATCGCAAAATTTATACATTTTGTTATTGAAACCTAAAATTGTGTCAAGGGCGCCTTGGTTTGTTTTACTCTTGATCTAGACATAATTTTAGATTTTTAATATCAGAAGAACATATAAACAATATATATATATTCAAATGATTTGGGAAACAGAATGAGGGAAATATATAGAAGGTCGCGTGCCAAGTTTATTTTGAATTTTCGACATAAAATAAAACATATAATGGGATAGCTCTATTCTTACCCATCCTTAATTACACCTTTTAATTTCCTTCAAAAATTCTAACAAAATTTCCTATTATCTAAATATAATTCCCGCTTTAAGCGGCAAAACCTTCGCTTTGACCCATAAACGAAAACATTGAAAATTTTCCATAAATGTCGTAATCTTTAAAAAAGCACACAAATAGAAGGTAAAAAGTAGCAGGAGTCAAAAAACGTCAAAATAAAAAATTGGCGATGATAAGCTGGGAACTTAAGTCTGCGAAACGCAAAAAGCCATCGAAATATGCGTGCTTCTAGGGTGATAAGCAGAGTCTCCCCTTATCAGCTCGGAATTGAGGTAGGGGACCGAACAGGTGGGTCTAGAGGAGAGGGGAACTCCTTGATCAGCAGCTGGACAAAAGTCACCCCAGCAGAGGCTGACGCATGGCCAACAGAAATTACTCGTATCACAAGAAATATTTACGTAAATGTGGTCATAGACTAAGGCGTCTGCGAGGTCCAAAATTTCCACTCTTATCGGGGCTAGCTCGTGTTTTTTTTCGGGAACAAATACACCCGACAATGTCAAAGAACAGATAAATCGCACATTAACCGGTTGTAAATTGCACGAAATTCGCACATGCAGCCCCAAAGGCCATCGATCGGGCATATATATGTATATATAGCTGTAGCTATGAGAATCTGTGAGATTGGGTCCGTAAGTACTTGAACGCAGATGCAAATTGTGAAATTCACATGTTTCAGAAATGAGAGACTGCTTTCTTTTCAAATGAATTGATACTTTTATAGCTTGAAATAATATTTATTTTAATTTAATTTATTTGCGAGTGATTACGTAGAACGATGACTGTCGTTTTGATACATTTGTTTCTAGGTATTCGAGCTTGGAAGAATGATTTTTTGTTAATGCCAAATTCCTTTCTTAGATCACAAACTTCATTCGAAACATTGGAGTTTTAAATTAATTTGCGACTCTCATTTATCACACTGCAATCTTTAATTCATCACCTCTTATTGCCCTATTAAACACCTCATCCCCGTGTCATTCAACCGAGCGTAATTAGCTCTAATTATACTAGAGTCAGACTTATCCTTGGACTGTTTGTTCAACTGTCTGTCTATCTGTAAATCGCTTTCAGGTTGCACGGCAAACAGTTTGCTTTAGTTTCGCGTGCTGGTGACAGGCAGATGCTAATTGAAATTCAATAGTTGGGAAGCTTCCCGTTAATGCATTGATTAAATGTGATTAATTTGTACTGACTGCGGGGGTCTGGAGGGGGTCTTTTTTTTTGGTAAAAGTCGGGAAAAGTATTCGTTTTGGTTTGTGGCCGCAAAAAGCATATGGTGGCGTGTTCTCTTCGCCAGGTTCCAGGGCAATTATGTCATAGTCGCATACCAGATTCGAAGCGGATCGGGCATCCATAAAAGTACTATATTTTAATGGACGTGGCCGGCCAGCCGATAGCTGATAAGCGGACCCAGCTCACATGGCGAGGCTTTGTCCCGAGCATTGCAATTCATCCCATCCGCTGGCGCTGGCTGGCCGGCATCAAAGGTTATCGTCGGTTGGAAGGCGGGTCAATCCCCAACCGGTTTCGACTGGATCCTTATACCCTGGCCCCATCGCAATCGCCGCCAGATTGGCGAAACTGTGTACGGCGGGAAAAGTAAAGACTCAGTTCAGTTGCCTGGTGATTAATTTGTTGCCTTTTTATTTTTGCTAGGATTAAGAAAGAGCTATTCGTGACTGTTCTCCCAGAGCTTCGCCCATCGATCAAACTTTTCCCCTGTCCTCCGTCTTTGTTATTTCATTTCCTTGTTCTGTCCCTTTGTTGCATAACTTTCTGTGAGTTTACTGCCATGGATTTCCATAATATAATCGAATGGCTCCCAGTTGCCAACTGGCAATTTACACAATTTTGCGATCACGAGTTATGCTTCTGCAAATATGTGTATTCTGAGATAATGAAGCGATTCTGCTTTTATCACAAGTTCGCATGTGTGCTGTTGATATTGATAGAGGTAATCAGTTGTGTTGGCTTTTGGGAAAGGTCGTGTATAATTAATTTTCTGGGGCACACTCTTTTTTTCGGAGGTGTAAACAAATAGATTTTAATCTAGAAGGAACTTTAAAGTCAAGGTTAGTTTGCTTTTTGCTATGAACTTTGAGAAAATTGTGAAATGCAGATCAAAATTACTAATAAATTAGTAATAATATATTTTATCTTCTTTTAAATAAAAATATTGCAAAGAGTGCACTTGAAATTCCCAAGTACGAATTCATTTACATGCTAGTATATTAATATTAATATTAAATTAGTTCTGAAGAGGCCCCTTGACTCGGGTCTAAGCAATTTTATACTATAAGTCTGCTGCTTGTCTTCGTGTCTCGGTTTATGTAGATTAGTTTAGTTTAGTTTTAGAGCTTCATGCCGCGCTCAATTTTCCTTATAAATTTCCATTAAAGCAATTTCACAATTCAGTAAACAATTATCTGACCTTGATTGGCATGCACTTGGAATTCGTAATGAACTCAAATAGAAAATTTTCTATAATTTGCTGTGATGGGCGCTCGACGCCTCCTTCCATAATCCAGACCGCAGGCAACCCTTCTTTTGCTGCATTTGGCGAAAATGCACTTCATTTGCGAGGCAGCCAATCAAGAATGCCCAGCCAGCACTTGAATTCGATTTGTAATTGGAATGGGACATGCCACTTATGCCTGTGTATGTCTGTAGTTAGCTAAACTAGATGGACAGAAGGAAAAACACATTTTTAGCCAAAGGAATTGCGCAATTCGAAGAAATACGAGTTTGGGAAATAGATATTTTCCTGCATGGTCGATTGCCAAGAGTGTGATTTATTTTTATGATAGTTGAACATGTGGGCGCAACTGAAAATGGCAGGAATACGTTTAGTTAGATCACTTTAGTTTTGGCTTTTCTTTTTTATATCTATTTTAGGTGAACTTTTAATGGGTTTATGGTTAATTATAATGGAAGTTACATGGTTATCCTAACTCAAAAAATTATCTATCCTTAGCTGACCATATCCTAAAGATTACTCATCCTAATTTCCCCCCATTTTGCTTACAGTTCCGCTGGCACTGTGGGCGCCGTGGTCACATGTCCATTGGAGGTGGTCAAGACGCGTCTGCAGAGCTCCACGGCCTTCATGACGCCGACGCGAGCGGCGGAGAATGCCGGCGGACCGGCGAACGGCGGCCAATCGGAGCTGTTGCGGCCGGAACAACGACGTAAGCTAAGCACAACGATATTACGTAACAGATCACAGCCACAGGTGATTGGGGGTGTGCGTAGGGTAGTACCAAATTCTTTTTTACCTATTCTCTCATACTCATACCCATATTTGCTGCCATATGCCACATCTCCTCTAACTAGCTTGAGCGCAAGCCCTAATCCCCATTAAATAAATATAAAGAGCAGCGCCAGCATCTTCGATAAACCTTCATCTCCATTGCCCCGAAATTTAGTTAATTTAATTACTAAATCTATTCGGTTTTAACCTTTCAGATAATGGCCATATCGCATTGTGGCATCTCATCGACAACACCCAAGTCCATGAGCATCATGCAGTGTCTGCGGTAAGATATTAATGAGACTTCTCATTAGAGCTGAAAAAACATCGATTTTTATCGACTTATAATCTATTTTTATCGATTTATAATCGATTCTTATCGATTTATAATCGATTTTTATCGATTTATAATCGATTTTTGCACTAAAAATAAGATTCTTTTCCAGCTTTATTAGGCACCTAGCTTTGAGGTTTATTTTCTATTAGAGAACTATATTTATTTCCTTGCTTTTTTAGACACATTGTCCAGAACGAGGGTCCCCGCGCTCTGTTCAAGGGTCTCGGTCCGAATCTCGTGGGCGTGGCCCCCTCCCGTGCCATCTACTTCTGCACCTACTCACAAACCAAGAACACACTCAACAGTTTAGGGTAGGTTTGGGTTTACCCTTCTCCTACGAATATCCTATTTGATACCTTGACTTAACCCCCAGCTTCGTTGAGCGTGACTCGCCGCTGGTTCATATAATGAGTGCGGCCAGTGCTGGTTTCGTCTCCTCCACGGCCACGAATCCCATTTGGTTTGTGAAGACCCGAATGCAGCTGGACTACAACTCCAAAGTTCAGATGACGGTGAGGCAGTGCATCGAGCGGGTGTATGCCCAAGGGGGCATTGCGGCCTTCTACAAGGGCATCACCGCCAGCTATTTTGGCATCTGCGAGACCATGGTGCACTTTGTCATCTACGAGTTTATCAAGTCCAAATTGGTGAGTTTCTATTTATGTTTTGATTGTGAATTTCTATTTAACTTCTAATCAATTGGATTAATTTTTTATTAATAGCTGGAGCAGCGAAATCAGCGGCATACGGACACCAAGGGGTCGCGTGACTTCCTGGAGTTCATGATGGCCGGCGCCGTGTCCAAGACAATTGCATCCTGCATCGCCTATCCCCATGAGGTGGCACGCACGCGTCTGCGTGAGGAGGGCAACAAGTACAACTCCTTTTGGCAGACACTGCACACGGTGTGGAAGGAGGAGGGCCGGGCAGGACTGTATAGGTGCGTAAAATCGATTTAATGTGGGGATTTTTTAGTTATTAAATCTAGGTAATGGGAACTTTTGATTAGGTTGGGGGGTTTACTCATCAAATAAATCGGGAGTACATTGGTATATAAAGCAATTCAATTTATATTTAATAGAAGGAAATTCCCCTCATTAAATCCATTTGACATTTGACAGTGTTTTCCTGTTTAATTCATTAATTGTTATCATTTGATTTAAAGGGAATCCCATATCAGGTTTAATTCCTCTTTATATTGTGAATATTTAAAAAGAAAAATACATTTTCAAGCTAATAAGACACCAGTTGATTCAAAGGGAATTCCGTATATATTCGCAAAATCCCCATTTTATATTTAAAACATATTTATACACTTTTATAAAAATATATTCAGACAGCGTCTTAAATAAGAATCCACATCCAACACGGATGCTTGGCGGAGAAATGCGAAATGCCACATTTTTTTTGCTTGCTCACCGCTAATGAATTATCATAATGCGCCACCCACGAATTCGTGATAGCCACCCGCCACCCGCCTTCCTATCCGCCCATCTCCTCGGCGTGAAATCTATTTAAATTCATTCTTTTGCGTCGCATATTTCGTGTTTGTTTACCTTAATTTGATTAGCACTTGCGACGCGAGCGTGCGGGGTGCTTAAATGATTATTACTATTTGCGGAGTAATTCGTCGTTCTAATTGTAACATCTTTTTCTATATTCCTGTCACCCCACACAGAGGCCTGGCCACGCAGCTGGTGCGGCAGATACCCAACACGGCGATCATGATGGCCACCTACGAGGCAGTTGTCTATGTCCTTACCCGGCGCTTTAACAACAAGTCCAACGAGTTCTACGACTTCTAGGGAGATGGAACCCATGGAACCTGGAACTGGAGGTTAACAAGCGACGAGGAACCCAATCTGTGCATATGTAGACGCGACTGCTGCAACTTAAGTGTAAAACTGTAATCGTAACCCCCATTTTCTAGACGATCTAAACCAACGAGCGCAAATTCTGAGTTAACTAGCTTCTAAGTCACAACCTAAACCGAAAAACCGAAGGGAAATGAAGGCGAACTCAATAGACTTGAGAGACGTTAGACGTTGAACGATCGAAGTCCACAACACTTAACTTAACCCAATCCGCTATATGCTATGCTATGCACAACGAGTTTAGTTCGATGGAAAACCGAAACGAAAACGTTATCAAAATTTAAAAAAAAAGGCTGCTATTTAGTTAAAGATACAATATATACACGACGGGGGATGTATGTGTAAATGTGGTTGATATTTTGATAAAATAATATGTAAATATAGGATTCAATTCGCTCAGAGTGTAATTGTAAATAGAAATGAGATGTGAGTCAGTCGACTGGCGTTCGCAATAGCTCCTAGCTCCTAGCTCCTAGCTCCCCTAGTTTTTCCTAGTTTCTAAGCACAAAGAATGTTGAAATGTAGTAGAACCCGACCGATACGTAACTCTAATCGTAATTGTAAACGTTCAATGTTAAGTTTCCTCAAATGCGATATACATTTTAGTTACCATTACTCTTAATACATACTTCCGATTATCATTATGATTATTATTATTATTATTATTATTACTATTATTATTGATGTTTATTTAGTCCTCTAGTTGATTAGTTAGTCTGAGCTGTAGTTGCCCCCCAAAATCGTATTTCATTGATAACAACAAGCAAAGAATGAAGAAAACTACTGTGAATAATTGATTGCAATCTGATTTGATGGTGAAATCAATAAATACAACAACAATTTTGTTTAAAAATACTCCCGAGTGCTTTTTTATTGTTTAATGCCGCGCGGAGTGGGTCTTGAAGACGCACAATCTTATCAGCGAAGCGACGAAGTCTGCAGACCCTTGGACATAGTTCAACTTAGAATCGCAGACTGCCGGTAATAAAAACGGTGAAGAGATAAGGTCATGAGATTTTGCTACTTGCACGCTTTGGGAAAACTGAAAGGAAGTGATTTACGAGTTAATAAATAATACAAAACTATGCCTTGCTAAATTAAAAGAAAAATGCAAATTAAAAATACAAACTTGTACAAGAAGATATACAAAAATCTAAACAAAAAGCTAAAATGTAAAGAGTTCTAATAAAAACTACAATTAATTTAAATTTTATTACTCTGTCATAGTAGCATAAACAAATATTCCAAACACCGCGCCCAAGAGTTATCTCCCATTTGGTCACACTATCAAACCATTCGATAACCTATGCTTAGCGATAACCTGCTAGAGCAACAGGTGATCGATCGACAGGAAGTGCCATCGCTAAATTCCAACAATTTTCAGTGCAGTGCTCCCAGATCAGGGGTTTTTCCCCTAGATTTAGGGGTTTTTTCAAAATAGCAATTAATAAAAAAAAAATAATAATAAATCGAATTTATTGAGTTTTGATTTCATTAACAGATTTTTTAAATTTAGGGGAAAGACTGGATTTTTTAGGGGGAAATATGGACTATTTGAGATTTTTTTATGGGGAAAGCAACATTTTCATCTGGTAACACTGTTTCAGTGTTTACGTTTCGCGAAGTGCCACAAAAATAAAAACTCGAAAAAAGCTTATTAATAATGAAGTACTAATCTTAATACAATTACCAACATTAATCGCGTCTTAGTGAGCACCTGAAGATCACTCTAGTTAACCTGAAACAAAAGAAATTAGTGCAATTGGAGCAGCTACAAAGCGCAGACGCAAAAGAAACCCAGATCGAGAACTACATAGTTGACACCCATTCCGCCGCGGCCATGCAAATCGATGCGATCGAGCTGCTGCTGATCACCTAGCTGTGCGAGTCGGACCCAGCAGCCTCGAGATGCTCCTCAGCGAGACCCACTTTTGGACGACGCTGCGCGACGAGGTGCGCATCAAGAGCAACGACCTGGGCGCCTTCCGATACCTGCGCCAGCGGGAGAAGGAGCAGGAGCAGCAGGATCTCACCACGCTGGCCAAGCGCGATTACACCGAACGTCGAAACGGACTAGCCGTGCTGAAGAATAGCAGTCGCAAGGCGGCTGGCCGCCTGAAGGATAACCTAAAGAAGCTGGAGGATCTGCTGCGTCAGCATCGAATCATTCACTCCGAATGGCAGGATGCGGCCCAGGTGCTGCTCCTCTTTGCCAACGGCTTGATTGCCCACATCTGCGTGGACATCTACACGGGGGATATACTGCGGATGGTCTTCGAGAAGTATCTTGTGGGCAAGCTGGCCGCCGAGGTCATCACCGATGGTGAGTTGATGGATTTGATGGATTTAGCCATAAGATACTCTTTTGAAGGGGAAATTTAAACATTTACCATAAATTTTTATTTATTGTTTGCTCACTTGATTAAAGGCCTAAATAATAATAATAACGCCAAAAATACCAATTTTAGCATTAGTTTGAGTTTTTTAATATTTAAATGCTTTGAAATTAATGATATTTGACTTGAAATCCAAAAAAGATTAACTCCAGGAAGCCTCAGAATTTGCTATCGATTTAAAATCAATTAAATAAGTACCCAAAAGTATGCAACGAAACATTTTGTTGTAGAATGTAATTGTAAATTTCTCTATTTTGTTTCTTAAAAAGCTTTGAATTTGGTGGCAAGCTTTTTAAGGCCATTTTAATTGATTTAAAACCCACAACGATTTCTGTGGCACCCCTGCTTGCGCTTCTTAATTATTCTTAGTAAATGTGTAAGCAAGATAAATGAATAGAAACCTCAAAATCCACCCACAATAATAATGAGCTCATGCATAAAACTGCCATATCATATTTTTTCTAAACGATCCCTGGTTGTCCTCGTTAAAATACTAAGAATAAATCTCACACGCCTTGGACGGCGGCGAATGCATTAGGGTGAAAACATGATTTGGTAAAGTTTTATAACCAACAACTACTCTGCCCTTTGATGTGCGCGTGATTAATGGCAATTGGGGGGCCTATAATCCCGGCGCTATATGCGTTGCTTTAGGGTATACCCTCTTCTATATACATATGTATCTCTATGCAAGTACGTATCGTTGCACTTCAGGCACTTTCCGACTTTCCGACCGCTGCCTTGTGGCTTGTGTGCAGTTATGGAGAAATTTGCATTGGCAACAAGTGCGACTTGATTTGCACTTTCCCACACCAACACAGCCGCACGCACACACACACCTGCACACCTGCACCGGGCGGGCATGCAATTATTGTAATTTCTAATTAATCTGCTTGCTTGTTTTGTTGCCTGTAAATATGCGAACCTCGCGATCCCCCATCCCCATCCCATCCCATCCCATGCCACGCCTCACCTTTCCATATTTTGTTCGAGGCACTCATTCAGCTTTGTCGCTTGTGTTTTTTGTTATTTTTTTGTTGTCTTGTTGTCTTGTCCGTGTGCCGCTCGTCGTCAGCCTTTTTCACCCGTTCCCACATCGTCTTGGCCTACAATACCAACCAGCTGACGGTGGTGCATCTGCAGCGACCGAATGCCCGGTCGCAGGGGCCGGAGAAGATTGCCAATATGGATCCGCGCATCTTTCACGTGATCATACCGGGCGCCACGGAACGTAAGCTGGCCCGCCACCTCACGGTCAATGGCAGCTTTGATCTCTTTGTGGTGTGGACGCAGTCGTCGCAGAACGAGGTCTATCCCTGGAGGCCCACGATACGGGATCAGGATCGAGCCAACATACATGTCTTCAAGATCAAGGGGTGGGTATTGAGTGGGGGCTATCCCTTTTAGTGCCCAGATAAAACCCCTTTCCCTCAGCCTGCAGCTGGAATCCATTGCCTATTGCTGGTCGGAGAACGATCCGCTGTGCGTGGACTTTCTGCGGAGCAGCGAAAGTCAGATCATCACGCTGGAGCAGAAGGTCTCCCGCAAGGGGGACATCAGTGCGGAGATCTGCTCGTATGAGCTGGCCGCTGGGAAAATGCAGCGCACCGCCATTACCTCGATACCAATGGGCGCTCAGATCTGCTCGTTCGCCTTCAGTCCCGACCAGGAGAAGCTCTTTCTGGGCAGCATCGATCGCAACATCTGCCTGCACGACCTCGTCCAGCAGTCGACGAAGTACGCCAACCAGATTGAGATTGTGCCCAATCAGTGTGCCTGGCACTGTGACTCCGCCATGCTGTGTGTGGCCAACGAGCGTTCGGTGCTGCAGTGCTTCGACCTGGCCCTGGCCACCATTGGCCATCAGTTGGTCAGCGAGAGTGTCACACCCTCGAGCCTGCTCGACCTCTCGCACTACTTTGTGGCGCAGCCAACCCTGCTCAGCGTGGCCTTCAGCCGGAAACCGGATTTGGGCACGTTCAAGCACACCTACGCCCAAACGGATTGCCTGCTCTTGCTGATCTACGAGCAGGGACCGCTGGCCTGCATGCGTATCTTTGGGGGCGCCGGCATGCGTGGCGATATCCACAACTCGGGCCTGACCGCCGATGTGATTGCGGACAAGTATCTGCGGCTGCAGCAGCCGGAGAGGGCGGTGAATGTGCTGGCGGCCCTGAACTGGGAGACCTACGGTGCCATGTGCCTGATAACCCTCCACAAGATAGCCAACTATGTGTTCTTTGGCGGGGATCAGCGGCGGCCCCGCATCGAGCTGATGGCCCGAGCCCTGAAGACCTTTGCCCGCACGCTGTCGGAGGAGACGAAGGATGAGTTTAGCGATCAGGTCTTTGATTTGAAGCGACGCTTTTGCTTCTTTCTGCTGCGGTGGGTATTCTTTGGGGGCTTAAGGTATTTATTTAATAATTTATAATCCTTTAACAGCAAGAACCTCTTTGCCGAGGCTTTGGAGATTGCCCAGGATGTGGCCGACTATGACATATTCATGGATCTGTATAATCTGACCAAGTGCATTTCCAGTCTGGGTGAGTTTGCCCAGGTGGCGTTCAGTCAGGCCGCTGCCATAATCCATGAGGAGGACCGTGCCAATGGCAACCTCAGCCTGACCTGCGACCTGCGCTCGGAGTCGGCCTGTTCGCTGTCCACCTGCTCGGATGTGCTGCGGCGCGATCCGCCGCCGCCGAGTCATGCCCATAGTCAGCCGCAGGCCCTGAAAAACTATGTGCCACCACTGCCCTCGTTCAAGTCGAAGGTGTTTAATGCCGAGATGATCAAGATTAACATACCCAAGCCAGAGCTCAGGCCACCGTTGCCCAAGGTTTCCTTAGCTGCTCCCCCAGCGGCTTCCATGGCAGGTCTTTCCCTTAAAAGCAACACCTTGCAGCCAGCGCCTGTTAAGAACTCCAACTCGAATGGTAAGCGAATGATGTCAGGCCTGGGCAAGCCTCAATATTCCTTCGATTCCTTAGGCAATGTGTGGTCCCAGGATGTACCAGATCAGACAGTGGGCCTGCCCTTGCCCAGCAGTCCCCCACCCCGACCGCAGCCCTCCTCGATCATGCAGGACCAAGGTGCGACGCAGTACCTAGGCAGCACGCCCACATCCCCACCTCCAGTGGCCGCCTACCAGCCCAAGTTCTACCAGCATCCTTTGGTTTCCGGCAACATACCCGCCATGCTGCCCACGCTGAGCAGCGAGGATTATCAGAAGCGCCTGCTGCTCAAGAAGCCAACGGCGTCCATACTCTCCAACCCAGCTAATCCAGCGCCCAGCAATGGGGAGGCAGGAGGAGGAGGAGCCACGCCCAGTGCCAAGTCACAGACGGCCGAGAAGAACAAGGTCAAGTTCTCGGACACCATTCAAGTGGCTGTTGTGCCGGTAAGGTGATAACTCTTGGTTTAATGGGTTTTGTAATCCCTTAATGTCTTTATTAGGAGATTCCCCGCAAGGAGAAGCCCATGCCGCCCAAGAGGAATGGCTACTCCCGGCCAGCGGCGCGGCATTTGACCAATCCGAAGAAGGAGCTGGCCGACAGCCTGCCACTGTGTCATCCCAACGATGAGTATCTGAAGGATTTCAATCCCATTACGACCAGTAAGTCTGCACAAAGCGAGCTCTTAGACGCTTCTGATTCGTATATAAACCCTGCTCCAGATATGACCAAGCCCCCGGCGCGACGTCGTGAGGAGGAGCCGAAACAGAGCAGCAGCAGCAGCAAGAACGCCAACGCCTCCTCCTCGTCGTCGTCATCCATCAAGGTGGTGCATTTCGGCGTGGTCTAAGCGGATAATTGTTAGTGCAATTCCCCAAGTTTACTTTACGATGCGTCTTCCACTTATTTGTAGTAACTATTGCCGTCCTCCCAGCTAGTGGAAAGCTTTAAATAGGAAATTTTTTATTCATAACACTTTTTACACACGAAAGCTTAGCATTAAATGTTTGCCAAAAAAACGAACGGAGGCCGGAGGTCTACTTCTTCTTGGTGGCGGTGGGTCCGCCCATGCGATCCAGCTCGGACTTGAGGTCGAGCAGCTCCTTGTCCGGCACATAGCGCCGCTCCTCGCAGTCATCGGTGTACTCCTGTACCCTCAAGCTTACCCCCTCGGGCAGGGCCGACTGGGCGAGGCGCAAGAACTGCGGATAGACTGGAGCATCCACATTGTTCAGCTGCAGGTTGCGTTCGTAGGTGGTCAGCTTGTACTCGGACTCGATCACCGTGGAGTTGGGCCGCAGGCGTTGCACCTGCGTTTGCTGGGGCGGCAGGGCATAGCAGTCGGAGACGTCCAGTTCCAGGTACTCGGCCACGCCATGGAGGAAGCGCTGATAGCTTTCCAGCTGGGGATAGTCATAGCCCTTGATCTGTACGTTGAGACTCTCGTATTGCGGAAATTTTGGTTTAAGGGACTGGAAGATGTAGTTAATATATTGGTTAATATTCTGAAAGATTACAAAGACACCGGCAATAACCTACCTCCAGGTAATCTGGTTCGTAAACACTGCCGCTGGTGTTTCTCACGGCTGTGGCTGTCACTTTCGGCACTTGCAGTGCCAACCGCACACCGGGTAGCAGCTAAATAAAGTAAATAAAAGCGCATTTAATAGAGAATTTAATACAATTATTAGGTTTATTTACTTTTCGTAACATGGCAGCAGTCGAAAGTCACAGTCGCGAGTCACGTTATGTCATCTACCTGGGCAAAAACCGAATGCCAGCTGGTCACACTGTTTCACTGTTTTGGTTTTTCCTCTAGCTCCGGTCACACTGGTCAGAACAGCCAGAAATAATATTTTTTATTTATTTAGCACAACACGTCAATTCCGTTTACCTGCGGCAGCAAAGAAATGCAGAAAAGTTCAACGCTCTTGTTAGTCGCGTTGGCGCTGCTCTCCGCCTTGGCGGCAACGCAAGCTAAATCGGACCCGGGCATCGTGGACATAGCGGTGAACTCGGTAAGTTACCTTCCCCCTTGGCAACCAACCCCCCGCGGATAATCTGGCAGCGAAACAAAACAGATTTGTGTATATGCGGCATGTGTACGTTCCGGCTACGTAATTTTAACGTAACGTTACTCATTTCCTTGCAGGCTGTGCCCAATATCAGGGAGCAGCGTCCGCTGCTGGGCAACTCCAAGATCTATGTGAAAAGTGAGTACATGCAGCGGCAACGTGTGTGACGAATCCACCCAACCCCCGCAACCCTTAACCTTTGTCTATGTTCCAGTTACGGGCTGCACGTCCAAGGTGGAAACGAACCTGACCATAACCTTCCGGCTGACGGAGCATCCCTGCATCTACGATGATCGCCTGGTAAGAGACCTCTTCTATCCCTTATTCTTTGTTGTTTTTTACACTAAGCTTTTGTCTTTATTTTCTCTTTTAGTTGGACGCCATTGCGGGCGATCCCTCGCTGCAAAAGAACGCTTCCATCAACAACGTAATTGCCCAGGTCACCAAATCGTATCCCTGCAATGGCCTGATCGTTCTGGTGCCTGATAAGTTATCCTTGCCCGCCGAGGGAGTCACTGGGAAGCCGGAAGCGAAGCATCCCATGAAGGAGAACAAACATCCACTTTCGGTAATGACTCAGCGAGTGTCGAAAAAGAAATAGGGGCTAGTCAGGGCTCCGAAAGATATGCGGAGTACACGGCCTTATCAGTCGCCGTTGTGGGCTTATCGTTTCGCCTATTGGAGGGGTACATCCGTCTGGTGAACAGCGAGGAATGCAAATTTATTTATTTAAATTTATTTCCAGGGAAATTCTCAGTCCCTTTGCCATTTCTATTCTCTGGAAATTAAGGCAGTGTTTGTTGAAAGGTCGGGAATATGGTGTTATCTCCCTTTTTAGCTATTACATTCTAAAGCAGGGGTCCGCACCATTTGTGTATGTGAAAAATGAGACAGAGAGACTTCGTCTCTTTCATAAGTAACAAGATATGACAAAAAAAAAGCTCACTTTTTTTTTATATGCATAATAACTAGCTATAACTTAAAAAACAGCTATTTCACGCTAAAAACGGCTAGATTTAGCTAGAACATGACAATGCGGCAGCACTAGAGCGAAGCCGAAGACCCGTGCCGACGTCACACGAACGTTTATACTGTGCATGAAAGGCAGCGACGCCGACTGAGAAATTTCCTATCCCGCGGGATAGGGCCGTGCCGACCCCTGTTCTAAAGTACCTGTAACAGAGGTATTACCCAGTCGACTACTACGAATTTACACGTTTAATGTGGGTTATTTTATTTGTTTTTAAAAGCCGCAATACTGATAAACTAAGTACCTACCACGCAGTTATCAATCATTCTTTGAAAAAGTGATGTTTTTTATTATAATATAACGTAATAAACTCTTTATCTTTCAGCCCACAACAAACCCCATTGCAAGCGTCAAGGAGGATGGCATCTATGAGATTGAGATCCTTATATCCCCGGAACCCCTCTCTGCTGAGTTTAGTGCCTTGGTTCACATTGAATTCCTGGGACCCCATGGCTATATCTCCGCCATAGACTGGCCTTTTCTGCCCGTATGTATTTGAGACTTTTCAGCTCTTTCTTATATTTGTTTAGCCCAAATTTGTTTATTTTACAGTTCTATTTAATCATGTGCATTGTTTATGTGATATTCGGCATCATTTGGCTGTTCGTTTCCTTTGCCCAATGGCGGGATCTGTTGAGAATTCAGTTCTGGATCGGTGGCGTCATACTGCTGGGCATGCTGGAGAAGGCTTTCTTTTACGCAGAGTATCAAACGCTGACCAACTATGGTGTGGCTGTGCAGCATGCGGAGTTAGTGGCTGAGTTTGTGTCCTGCGCCAAGCGCACGCTGGCCAGGATGCTGGTCATCATCATGAGCCTGGGCTTTGGCATTGTCAAGTGAGTTGATAAGGAGACTTAATTACAAGATATTATAGTTATAAGATAGAGCTGTAAAACCATCGATAGTGCCCTTACTCGATATTTTCGATAATGATAGTCCAAACCATCGATAATATCGATACTATCGACAACATAAAATGGGTTTAAAAACTTTACTTTGCTTAAACAAACCAAATTAAATGGCATAATTTATATAAGATTTTATGTAATAAAAAAATGAAAGAAATTGTATCACAATTACTGTCTATATAGATTTTATATAAAGATAGTTTTTGATATTAATGATTGGAAATTAAAGAAAAATGTTTTGGTCCGTTCTTAAGAATATACAAATTTAAGATTATATTTATTGGCAAAAACTTGTAAATTTTATACGAATTCACTGATTAACTGCTAACGCGATGTATCGATGGTAAAAAAGAACAATCGATAGTGACGCGGAGCACAACACCATCGATAATATCGATAGTATCGTCGATAGTTTTACAGCTCTATTATAAGATTATTTTTAATATATTTTAGACCCCGCCTGGGACCCATGTTGCATCGTGTGGTGGGCGTGGGCACTCTGTACTTTGTTTTGGCCTGCGTGGAGAGCTATTTGCGTATTACCAACGTCAAGAGCGATCGCAGCGAGCTGCTGGTGGCCAGTATACCCTTGGCCGTGCTGGACACGGGCATTTGCTGGTGGATCTTCACCTCCCTCGTCCAGACCACGCGCACTTTGAGGCTGAGAAGGTGAGTGTTGCTAAGGATAAGTATATAAATGTATGCTAGATGTTTTTTTTTATATATTATAAAACTCTTTATTTCTTTAGTTTCTTAATTTCACGTTCTTCTCTGACTTGCGCTCGTTTTATTAGTGATGTACTCCTGTTGATCGTACATGGTCGATAACCATATCGAGTGCTCATGTTCTTATCGATAACCATATCGAGTGCTCATGTTCTTATCGATATTTACATATAATAGTTCTTAGTGTTACCTTATCTACTTTATATCATATTTAAACTATTTACATATTTAAACTATTTACAATATTTTAGGAACATGGTCAAGCTATCCCTGTATAGGCACTTTACCAACACGCTGATTTTCGCTGTTATCGCTTCCGTCATCTTTATGCTCTTTGCGTTGCGTTTGCGTAGAATCGAGAACTGTACGCCTGTAAGTTTAAAAGAGAGTTTAAAGAGAGCTTCACTGTATTTAAGTATGCCTTTTTTATGGCTAATTAGGGCTGGCGTGACATCTGGATCGATACTGGCTTCTGGCACATTCTATTCTCGGTTTTGTTGCTAGTTATAATGATACTATGGCGACCCACGAATAACAATCAGCGCTATGCCTTCACGCCGCTCCTAGATGCACCCGAGGATGAGGATGAAGAGGGTAAGTTTAAGCCTTAAGTTTCTTTGTGAATTTGTAATTTAAATTTTAAATTTAACTTTATTTTCACAGACGAAGAGGATCAATTTGTGGCCGATGCGTATGGCGTGAAAATGCGTGGACAGAATGGCACGCCCAAGACCTCGGTGAACTCACGAAATGCCACCAACAACGAGGAGGATGACCTGCGCTGGGTGGAGGAGAATATACCCTCCTCGATGGCGGACTCGGCTCTGCCCATACTCGACTCGGACGAGGAAATCATCAACACCAAGTTTGAGGTCTCCAAAATGCAATAAGCCGGTAGAGCTGTGACTTTCGCTGGACCTAAAAAAAAAGAGACTTTTGCACATTAACACATCCGCAAGCCAGAGACAAGCCAGAAAAATGTGCTATGTATTCTTACTTATTTTCTGTGCGAGAACGAGGCAAGGCCAAGGCCGAGCTGCCCCTGTCCCCGATTTTCCCCAGACAGAACCCCTTCGGAACCCGTGTAAAATATTGTATTTAAATGTAGTTCCTTCCTACAGCGCACGTCCTCCCCCACTAAATAAATCTAACTTATTTATAATACCTAGCCTAAGTTGTAGATATCTCTCTCAATGCGACGAACCGTAAAATTTAATTTACAAACTTCGATTCCTCTTTGTATATAAACGAAACGATTCTGTATAAATTTATGGTAAAATTCAGTCAAAATCTTTAACTTGAACTATATTTACTTGAAACATTTGCAAATATGTCCAAGTCTAAGCACACACACGATCACACACGCGTCACACACACACACACACACACACCTCAATGTATTTAATTATATATATACATATATATTTTTAATCAAGCGGTTTAAGAACTTTTCATAAAATAAATGCAATCGTAACTTAAAGGTAGCCGTGAACCAAAGTTATTTTAAATGTGTTATTACTACTCCTTATCACCCTTCTATCAGAAACTTGATTTATCTTTTCAGTGTGTATCAATAAACTTAAGTTATTTGTCAAATAAGATAGCATGAAGTAATTCCTGGAAAAAAACGATAAGGTATTGAACAAAGAAAGCATACCTTTTTAGTTTTTTGTGCTTTTAATCTTTGACTCACTCTAAGGGCCAGTTTCTACCATCCCTGTCAAAATATCGCGGACATATAAAGTTCCAGGTAAGAAAATTTGTCCTTTAAAATAAATTACAAATTTTTTCGTTTACTTTAATGATGTGACAAAAACATCGATGTTTCCCCACAAAACATCGAAGTTCCCAAACGTTTCAAAAACATCGATGTATCTATATTTCTCCAAGAAGAAGAAGCATGCACAGAAACTATTGTTTAATTTTTATCATCCCATTTAACTCAAAATATCAGAAAACGTCCGTGAATGCCTACTTATTTATTTTATCTATTTACCGTTAGCCAAAAATTACGACTATATCTTATATAACGTTTTTTATGATTTTTGGGGGCGGAAGTGAGCGTGGCCAAATTTAAAAACAAACTTGATCTGCGTGCAACATATTCCAATGTTGTCACCAAATTTGGTAACTCTAGCTCTTATAGTCTCTGGGATCTGTTGTTTCACACGGACAGACAGACATGGCTAAATCGACTCGGCTGGTGACGCTGATCAAGAATATTTATACTTTATAGGGTCGGAGATGCCTCCTTCTGCCTGTTACATATGTACATTCTCATTTGGCATTAACTTTTACCCTATGGGTACCGGGTATAAAAATACCAGAAACAAGAAGAAGATTTTTCATATTGATAACGATTTTGGAGAATAAGTATTCTTGATTTTAAAAGAGTTCATCTTGTTTTCGAAAACGAATCGTTCTCGGTAAAAATAAAAATAATCTTGAATATGAAGTCATAAGAATTTTATTTTTAGCTTAAGAAACATGGAATTAATTTTACATAATATTAATAATGTTAATTAATATATAAATATTATTAGACATACACATTTTTAATGCACAATTGTTTCGACACGACTCGGACTCGAACCGAATCGAGCGCGCCAGCCCAGCACTCTACCAATCGCTCCATTCAGGCAAATCAAAGAAGGCCGACGATAACTTGAACAAATACCACAAGACGTGTGGCAGTGTGGCATATAAAAAAACCTTTACAGAGAATTATAATACCCTCTGCAAGGGTATAAAAATGCGAAAAATAAATGACATTTATCTTGTGACACGCGTTTTTTCCTTAAATTTTTCTGCCTTGTAGCATATTTTTGTTTTTACCTGGCCCCCATGAATTATGAGCCTGAAATTTGTCAGGATTTTGTCTTACGATGACAGGTTTAGTCTATATCCATGACAGCGATCCCGGATAAAAAAACCACAAGCAAACTGATGTTGACAAATTCTTATTTCAGAATATTTTGCCCAGTAATTTTATTTATATATTTATTTACATTTCCCCTATAATAATAATTAATTTCAGGCTATGAATCATGGGTTTCTATACTTTGTAATTTAATCAATCATAATAAAATATCTAACTATATACGCATATTTTTGTTTATAATTAAACAATATTAAAATTTGCCTCCTTTCTTTCTATGGCCTCTAATAACTTAAGTTCAATTAATTTATTTTTCATGCGAATTCCTTTAAGTTCGGCACGGTGCTTTTCCATTTCCAAGCTATGTTTTTCGGCAGCTCTCATATTTTCGGTAATTATCTATTAACGGAGCCCCTTCCAAAAATTAAAAAAAAAAACCATAGATAGGGGGTGCTTCAACTTACATTTGGGTATAAAAGTTGAAGCACCCCCTATCTATGGTTTTTTTTTTAAATTTTTTGGAAGGAGCTCCGTTAATAGATAATTACCATATTTTCTTCCTCGTAATATTTCTAATGAAGCTTCATCAAAGTAAGGTTCTCTTGTGCATCATTGCTTTTTTTGTTCGGGACAAAGCCTTTTGGTATTTTCTTCGATTCATCAGTGACGTCTTTTTGACATTCCTATAAAAAAATAATATACGTTGTTGTGCACAATTTATAACCAAGTTATTATTTTTACATCTTCCTCCAAATTGCAATCGGGATTACTATTCATTGTGATCCAGTCATTTGCTAAGTTTTAAAACAAATGGTTATTTAAAAATATCTCCATTAAAAACGCGTAATATACTTACAATCATCGTCAGAGGACTTTTCTAAGCCATTTGGTGATACTTGAGAGATGCTCCCAATTTTTTCTGATAAAGGAGAAACGTTAGAAGAGTTTTCCTTGCCTCCTCCAGTTCGAGTTCGGAGAGCTTCCGATGAACGCATTTGTCCGACAAGGGTATGAAACAGTTGGTTAACTTTCGCCCACGTTTCCACTTTCTTCTTCGAAGTAACGGCATCGTTCTCCGTACTCTTTAATACATCTTTGTGGACTTCAATTAGATCGAACAAAATTTCCTTTTCATTATGTGAAAATGGTGGTCCATTATTTTTTGTGTAGTCTTCTTCCATTTTTTCAGTGATTTTTTTCCCCTTGTAGATCAGGAAACACAACCAGAACTTACGAGAACTCAAATGGAAGTGATGTGATGCTTATTATGACAAACCGAACTGACATTCAAATCATTCGCCTGCTTTTGTCCAATAATACTCTGCAAGGGTATATGAACCTTGATTGTTCCTTAACATGTTATGCTTTGTCGTTCGAAACATGAACTTTACATTGAAAATACAAATTTGTCCGAATATTTGTTTCCTTAAAATATAAAGACGAAGATGCTTCCTTTACTGCGTTGCAAACTTCTGGACTAAATTATAATTCCCAGCAAGGGTATAAAGCCCATTTAAACCTTTTGATTGGCTGGATGCCAAGGCAAAATACAAGAGATTCAGGTGGTTCAGGTCGTCCTATCCCAGATATTCATATTTTCTACACCCAAAAAAAAAAAAAGAGTTTAACCTTTCTACGCGTTGTTTTAAAAGTGTACTCAAGCAGTATAACGAGTTTAGTATAGATTTTATACTTCAAATGTATACTCCAAAGTTTAGTTTTTATACTCTATAGTTTCAATTGTGTATTTTTGAGTATTATTTTTATACGAACCTACATCGAAAATTCGATAACAAGTCGCGTTAGCTGGAATTTAGTGCTTTTCTGTTTGTCGCGTTAGGGATTATTATGAAATATTGGTTCAGATGAGTATAAAATGTATACTTTCGTGGTATTAAATTGATAAGCATCTTATTAAGAAATTTGTCATACTTAAGAGTATAGAATTCATGTAACAATCGTATAGGTTCTATGATGATTTTATTTGGGTGTAGTTCGCAAGCTATACAAAGATGCTTCCATCAATTTTGTATTAGATTCAGGGAGGCCACTCATAACGACTAGCTGTCTTTACTTACCGAAACATAATAGAAATATGTAGCCCCAGGATCTGAAAGAGCCTCTGCGCACCCATATTCATAAAATAGACGAAGAAACCTTAATAATTCAATATTTATTAGTTTTTCTGTTGTATAAAATTTCTCTTTGCCATCCAAAAAATGTATTTTTGTTTTAAAAAAAACTAAATATTAAGTAGGTAATGTGCATTTCCTCAGATAATACAATTACAAAGCGATTTCAGTTAATATATTCATCGTGCTTCGAGCTCCTTATTGTTAGAGAACACATAGAGAATACGCAAAAAACACATAAAAAGACACATTTAATAAACACATGATTTATTCGCGGAAGAATTAAGAAAGGGCAGGGGCTGCAAGTGAAGGAAATACGAACACACACATTTGCCACAACAAATATGTTATGCATTTTACAAATAAGATACAAATACTTATGGATACTGTCTTCGAGGGCGGCTGAACTGCGAGCTGTAGATGAAGCGCCTCTAAATTGCAACAATGTCTATGTGGGCGGGGGGACATTAATATGTTTCTTCTCGTTTAACAATTTCTCTCATTTAACAAATTTATTGCCTAGAAATGCGTATTAAATATTTTTTAGTCTGCTTAATTACCACCGGCACGAAGCGCAGTCTCCTAGGACTTACCGAAGGGTGTGAATAGTAGGGAATTGTGCGGAAATATTACCCTAATATTATTGCAATTAGAATAATATTTAATTCGCAATAATTCGCGTATTATTACACCCATTCGAGGGCAGCCCGAAGGAGGAAACCCCGCTTAGTTTGGTGATATTATGGTTTATGGTTTATGTTGAAATTGAATTACGAGGACGCTGGGAGCAGCAGCTACCTACCGCCGTCATCAGTGCTCAGTGCTTCAGTTCGAGTCGGGCTTGACGTTGCGCCGGAGGATGGCCGCGGCCAGGTCCTGCTTCATGGCCGCCTGCTGCCGCTGGTCGGCCAGCGACTGCGTGCTCCGCAGCCCATTCACAATATCCTTGGTCTTGCCAAAGTAGATCTCATTGAGGGTGTTGCGTATCTTGTTCTCCATCTCCTCGACCATCTTGCCAATGTTGGCAATATGCGGCGACGACTCACTGACATTGGCATCCTGCTCCGTCTGGCGCGTCAGCGAACCGCCCAGGTTCATCGTCCCAGAGCCCTGCTTATTCGTCTGCAGCCACAGCATAGCCGTGGAGGTGAGCTTGTAGTGGGCCGTTCTTCCGGTGGTCTTCTCCTGCACCTCCACCACGTGTATGGAGTCCCAGCAGCCGCGAATCATCTTGCTGCCATCGCCAGCCTTCTTGATCAGTATCACAGCGGCAAATCCATGGTCCAAGTCCCACAGGTACACCGACGAGACGCCGCCCTCAAAGTACATATCCCGGTACTGATCGAAGGCATAGTTGGCCTCGATCTCCAGCTTGCGCAGCCGCTCCGACGGCATCTGGCCATCCTCCAGCGGCGGATAGTAGGTGTTCGACCAGGGCGATCGATAGGAGTCACCGTCGCGGTTATAGTCGCACAGCAGATAGTCCTTGCCGTGCTCCTTGTCTTTGGCAATCTTTAGCGGCTGATCTACGGACGAGAGCAGGTCCTCGCACAGATCCGGCGCCAAATCAATCAGATCGATAAGGTTCTTCTCGATCTGCTGCGGCGGCAGACGTCGCATCAGGTCCAGCGCGCAGTCCATTTGCATTTCCGACTGCGAAGGGCACGAAGCAGAGGCAAAAGAAGAGAAACTTAATTGATTTCGTGTGGAAACTTGAGTCACTTAAGCGGCGATAAGCGCCCCAAACACCAATGGAAGCCCCCCATCTATGGGAGAGAGAGAGGAGAGCACGGCGGAGGGAGTGCGACCGGTATTGCCTTATATGGGCATTGTTTTAGGACAGTCTTCCTTTTCCCCTTCTGCCAACAGAACTCTCTAATTTTCCTTCTTAAACTCCCTACTTTTTAGTTAATCATGGGGCGGCGGCTCCTGTTGGGTATTCACCGTTTGTTGGCCTTTTTCTTCAACTATTACTCACCATTTTGATGGGGGATTCGCTTTTTTGGCCTTTGTTTCGCTTGGTTAATCGGCTTTAGGCGTCCAATTCCAGGCAATCTGTAATTGGGGGCAAGGCGTAGTCTTAACTCTAACTTAATTTTGTGTTTAATTCTTTTGTTTATTGCCAGGAATTGCACTAAATTGACTTTTAATTTTATATTTATTTTATTTTTTCAACCTAAAAACAGTGAGACCGTGGCTGTACTGTTAAGATTTGCCATCTACTGTACGAAATATACTAGAATATAACATTTTGGTATATTTCCATTTTCAGTCAGGAATGTTAAAATAAGTAGGGTATTCTGTACATGGTTGCGTTAATGATACGTTAAATTTTAATCAGCTGTTTTAAGGCTCAGCCAAATTAAGTACAAATCAATTATAAAAATGGATCAAATATAAAACCTTTCGTAAGCCTGTTCTTAAAACACGGTGAGATAAAAGTACCAAAATATATTCCGTTAAAGTTGACAGCTATCGATAGCTGTTTGCAGAGCTCTGCTCATTAACAGTTGCTTAGCACTGCTTTATTTGGTTAATTGCAAGCAGTGCTATATGACAATACAATAATAATAAATAATAAAAGGGATTTAACAAGAGGTATAATAAAGATAATAGATGGCCCAATCGTTAAATAGTTAAAAAGCCTAATAGAGACAGACGTGCATGGCTAGATCGACTCGTCTGGTTATACTATTTAAGAATATATTTAATGAAAACGTTAATGTGTTTCAAACTTAATATTATAATTTAAACACCCTGGAAGAGCATAAATATCGAATTAATTTAAAAATCTAAATAAAAAAATTAATTTAAATGGCTTCAGTTTGATTTTAAGAGTACTTAAAAATGTCCACATAATTGTCTTTGCTTATTCCAAACATTGCAGCTGAAAAATAAAAACATCACCCAAATAAAATCACGATATTAATTTCTTTTATTATATTTTAGCAACAAGTTTATTGAATTTAGGTTCGTTCATATACTTTTTATGCTTAATTCCATTCTGGTTTCCCATTTCCTTTCCGTGTCTTGTGAGTTTCTGTTACAATGCGTTTGGTTTTCAGTGACTGTTGGTTTTAGCTTACACTCGTATTTTTTGTTTGTTATATATTTTACATAAAAATGTATGGCATAATCGTAGATTTTCTTGTATCCGAGTTCGTGTTTAAAATATATTTAAGCTGTTACTTAAATGCTTCGCTTGCGTTATCTCCAGATATACATACACACATATTTAGAAATCATATATGCCAGCTCCGAAAATTTAGATTCCTTCTTGATTTTTACATACATCTATAGCCAAATTCATATGCTTTTGTGTGTGTGTGTGTGTGTGTCTGTATTGTTTATTTTTTTTTAATAAGTAGTTCAATAAACTTAATTAATCGCTTTTGGATTTAGACTTCCACTTCAAATACGTTTTATAGGTGTATACTTTGACCATATACATAAGTGTAAAATCTCAGACTTTAATTTTTAACTAAGGTGCACTACATACAGAAATCGTTCAAAGAAATGTTTTTTTGTTTTATGAACCAAATCGAGAGTTTTTTGTCGCAGCTTTCAAGTTTTCAGCCCGGTCAACTGTTACAGGTAGTGTTAAAAAGGGTTAAAATAAGGACAGGTTTCCACTAATCTCGAATAACTTAGATATTCCCTTTGTATTTCCTTAGTAGTTCTTTTGAAGTTTAATATTTCGGCTAATTAAATATTTATTTACTCATGCGCTCTGTCTCTGTCGCATTTCTTACGCGAAATCAAAAGTGGCTTCAGATAATTATAATAATAATAATAACTCCATTTTCAATTATGTATATTTCGTATTCTCGTTTTCGCTCGATAATTATGCAACATTCGCTTATCAACGCCAATCGACAATCAAATGTAATCACAGTTTTATGTTTTCCTTCTTTATATAAACTCATTTTCATTTAGCTATTTATTTCACTATTTTCGTGTGTCTGTGCGTGTGTGTGTATCTATGTTATGTATCTGTATCTGTATCTGTACTGTGTGTGATTTGTTGTCCTTGTGGTTGTTGTTGTTGTTGATTGTTGTTGTGTGTTTTGTTTGTGGTTGGTAAACAGAAAATACAATACTAAAGGAGTAGTTAGTTAGTACATGCTTAGTCTTCATGTGCTCCAAAAACTCACCTAACCTCTCTCTAACCTTATCTCATCCCAACCCCTCATCTCGTATCTCGTATCTCGCCTAACCCTTCAGATCCATGCCTTATGAACATCTCGTCGTCGTAACTGTCTTGCCTTCCATTAGATCCCTTTATTAGATTATTAATACTATTACGTATTTAGAAAACTTTAAGAATATTGCACAACTTGTGAAAATGTTGACTTCATTTCGTTATAAGTTTTTAAAAATATTTCATTTAATATTTAATACCTGAGTTGTTCATAATCGTTTCCGCATGATTATTACATCCGCTTTTGGTTGCTTTCTTTACTTGTTTTTTTCTTACTTTTTTTAATCGTAATACATATCGAAAAAAGTTTTTCTTTTTGGTTGTATTAAATGCATGTATACATCGTCGTGAGTCTTGATAATGCCCTGAGTTTGCTCCAAACGGATTTGGGTTTTATTTTTTCATTTAAAACTATTTTCTTTTACATTTACATATACATATTCACGTAGTTTAAGTACACGCTCGAACCTTACTTTCCTTCTTGAATAAAAAATGATCAAAATTTCGCTTTGGGGTGATTCGAAAACTTTTCAGTCCAGAACAAGGTTAAATCGAATTTCGGTTTCGGTTTTGGTTTCGGTTTCGGTTGCTTTATGTGTAACTCAAGTTTTGTAGCATTCAAAAATTTCGGAAAGGATAAAATTAGGGAGGTGTTGACAAAAATAAAAGAGAGTGAAAACTGAATCAATCAATCAACACTGAATCCTTAAAGTCACACAACAAACGGCTCTTTCTTTCCCTTAAAATTTTAACTTTTTTTTTAGACTTTATGCCGAAAAATTTGTACGATCTGTTCTTCGTCGATACTTCTTCTCTTTTTATATATATTTAATTAATTTTAATTTATCTGCTAAATTTTGTTTGTTTTTACCTGAAATTTTGTACTCGTCATTGTTCCAAAAGTTTTTTTTTTGTTTTGTTTTGTATACTTTTTTAAGTGTGACCCTTAGACACAATATAAGAACTAAAAGGGAACTGATAATCGAAATAAATTGAGGGAACTAGGAAAAATAAGAACAATTAAAACGCACATATACATTAAATATAATTTGTACTTGCTTCGATTTATCATTATAGACAAATTTACAACAACTTGATTTACACATTGAGGGTAGAGACGTGGGGAGTGCACTACTATATATGGGGGATATATATAGTCGGATAACGTACATGTATCTCTCTAATTTTCACGAAGCGTTTCTCTCGTCAAATTTTGCATTGAACTGAACTGTAAAGTCGCTTATATGCCTAACACATTATTTTTCTTTCCTTTCTTTTAAATCTTTCGTTCGATATTCGTAAACTTTAGTATACATATTTTCGTTACATTTATGTTTTTTTTTTTTTTTTTTTTTTTGGGAAGTAGTGGGTCGGGTTGGGTCAATCGAGTCCAAGTGTAGTGTCAGTACTGTGGGGGGTACAATTTAGATAACCAATAAAAATAGCCAATTGTGAGATGTTTTGTGTTTTTTTTTTTCTGGGGTTTAACATTTATTTAGTTGCATTTTTTTTGTTTAGCATTTACGTGTGTATATATTATTAAATTTAGATTTAATCATATAATTGTTACAAATTAGAAAAAGAGGTGTAAACAAGCCAAATTGTTGCGATTGAACGAAATAATGATTACAAATTATACAAAAATATATATTACATTCATTTTTTTGCATCTTAAACATAAACTGGGGCTTTGTGCATGCAGTGTGTGTGTGTTCTCCTTTATTATTTTATAGTTATTTAAAATAACTGAGGTAAACTAGGCATAAAACATATTATTTGGAGAAGGGGACCATTTTGGGTTATTGCTGTGTGTGTTTTGTGAACGAAAATGATTACAAATTAAAGGCGTAAGTACAATTGGCTTGTTGAGGGGGATTTTCGTGTTATTTTCTTACGTTTTCGTTTCTTATTTTTTGTTTTTTACATTTCGCGCTAGGGTATTAATTATAGAAAAACAATTACTAACAAAAATATATAACAAAAATTACATCGAGCTCTTACGAAATGTGTTCGGTGCACTAAATTTTACTTTAAATTGAACTTAAATTTTGTTTTGTACCTGTGCACACATTAGCATTATTTTATATTTGTATTCTTGTTACAGTTTCTTTTAATTGTTTATTGGATTCGCTTACAAATTAATTTATACAACTCAATGGGTAGGTAAGGTAACTAAGAATTATTGAAAAATTACGAATATACAATACACAATTCTTCTTGTTGTTGCTTTAACTTTATTTTATGTACAATAATTTGTTTTTGTTTTCGTGACGATTTTCTCGGTCCACGTATGTGTGCTTTACTGTACGCTCTAAATGCAAAATGGCGACATTTGTTGTGTTTTTTTTTTATGTTAATTTTAGATTAAGTTAATTACGCTCTCTGGGACTTTTCTTAATTTTTTTGTTTTGTTGTTTGCAAACATATTTTACAAAGAAATTATTTTACGCCGCTTGTCGAAAGTTGGGCCTAAAACCTGGTTATAGATAAAAGTATTTTGCTTTTTCGTTTTTCTTTTTTAAATAAATATTTATGTATAATATTTGATGCATATACATAGATTTTTGTTTGCTTGCATGTGCCTAATAATTGTCATAATTTTAATGTTTTTGTTTTTTATTCTTTAGCCGAAAAGATTAAGCCTAAAATGTTTTGCTTATTTACGCAAGTTTCTTTCAGAAATTTTTCTTTTTCCATCTCACTTGATGTTTTTATAACCGCTCTGGGGTTTCCTTTGAATTTAATTTAGATTTTTTTCTTTGCTTCGAACTTGATTACATATTTGTTTTCTTTTTTTGGCCAAGCATTTACTGGGTTCTCGTATCTTTTTTTGTGGATTTTTTCGATTCCTTTTTAGGGGGTAAATTTTGTAGCCTTAAATAATTTCTTTGTATTTTTGTTTATAGTTAGATTATAAAGAGTTACGTTTTATATATGCTTCTCGTATGTTTTTTTCTTTGTTTGTTTGGTTTGCCTCATTTAGTTGCTTTGCCGAAAGTTGATGTAAACAAATGATCTTAATCCTGGACATATACATACTTGGTAAAATTTGAGGGTATTCTTTCCTTTTCGTATAATTAGAGTTTTAGCCAAAAGTAGTTTTACATTTAATGCTTTTTTGTTTTAAATCTGAATTTTGTGGGCTTTGTGTTACATGAAAACATCTCCTTAAATGCCAAAATGATTCTCAGTGTATGTATGAGAGTGTGCCTTCTGTTTTGTGTCACCATTTTACAAAAAGAAGAGGAAAATGTAATGGGGCGGGGTCGGGGGCTTCTGGAAGAATATATATTTATTAATATTATTCTCATTTCGTTACTGCGCAGTCTATGGCTAATATTGAGGTAGTTCAGTTTACTATTGCAGTTCGATCTGGTTTTAATTATTGCTATTTCGTGTGTGTGTGTGTGCTTGTGTGTGTCTTTTGCGATTAAAATTAGTAGTCCTCTCTATAAACTAATCGAAACTAAAACCTAAAGCTTTCCTTGATAGCATCTTCAATTTACAACAAAATAATTTTGTGTTTCTCCTCATTCCTTGCTTTGTTTGTTTTTGTTTGTGTTTGTCCCATGCAAACCAAAATTATAATAATAATAATCTTAATAATAATAATTGTAAAAATAGTTCAAACAAGAATTATATAAAAAGAAAAACACAAAGAGGTAGGTTCTTTTCCTGAGGTATATGAGTTCCCGAGTTTGATTAGACTCTATAATTTGTAAGACGAAAAACAAAGACCGAAACTAGGTAACTAAATTAAGGTAATTCTAGTAACTAAAGTACGGTTAATCGTATGTAATAACCCCTGATACGTAAATATTGATTGATTCCACTGACTGACGGATTATTGACTTGCTCAGGCCCCCAGAACTCGGGCCCCGCCGCCAACGTACTTAAAAATAAAATGTAATTCAGACTCCAGCGAACGTTGGCGGTGGGGGAAACCCAAGTCCAAGGGGTTAATCTGGGTTTGTGATGTAATCGAAGAGGTAGGTTGTTGTTGTTGATGTATTTAAATATTGCATTAATTACTATTGCTTTGCTGGCTGCAACACGAATGCCAAATAAAATTCGAGTTGTAATTGGGAAAGAAATAAGGATTCATAAAAAAACGAAAGAACTAATCGAAAATAAGAGGCTTTCTTCAACTTTGCAAACTTCAAAAAGATATATCACAGAACAAACTGGGGTCGTCGGGGTGTCTGCATTAAAAATTGTCTCTCTCGTGTTGTGTGTTTTGTGTGTGTTTAAAATATTCAACATTTTGGCTATTTCTTTAAGGTTTCTATGGTTTCTATCATTGGATTCCCTTCGTATCGTATAAATTAAGACAGTTTCACAAATATTGAAATTCAGTTTTAGCTTCTAATCAAAAATAAAACCCTTCTCTCTAATTTCTCTCTCTCTTTTCTCTCTGTTTTGGCGAGCCTAAAGTGTTCCTACATATGCGCTTAGTATTTTATATATATTTTATATTAGATCTAAGCTTTATCATTATACAACTGAGGCCATACATATATGTATTTATAATAAAATGTATTTACAATACAAGGCTAACACAGGCCTTGCGGATTTTCCTTTTCTTATATTTCTCTGAATTGCAGCTTTTCTTCCTTTCTCTCGTTTCGCTTACAACAAATTCTTCTCTTTAGTTTTTCTTTCAGTATTTTACAGCTTATTCTTTTTCTTTTATTTTCCAGGGAGACGTGTTGTTGGTTTCTCCCCTTTTTGATGTAGCCATCGAAATTATAAGAGCCGAAAAAATGAATTTTGAATTTTTGTTGGTTGGATTTTTCTTTTGATTTTTGGTGAATTTTCTTTTTTGTGTCGAAAAATGTTTTCCAAAGGTGTGCCAAAAAGTTTAGATTTTGAATTTTGTTTGCTGTTTTGTTGCTGTTTGTTGTTGTCAAGTTTTTGAGAACGTTTTTGAGTGGTTTCTGCTTTTTTTTTTAATATTTTCGCTTGTTAATTAACACTTGGCTAGAATTATTCAATTCAATTAAAAAATAATTACATTTACTTTAGGTTTTTCTCTTTGCTATTTTTGTTTTTCCATCTCTCTCGCATCGTTAAATATACTTTTCTTTGTTTATAAAATTTTACTAGTAGTCATTTAATTATATATTTCTTATAGGCACCCAATTTACCAATTGTTTTTCTCATATTTACTTCAGTAGAAACTTTTTCTGAATTCTGAATCGGAATTTGCATTTTTTGTTGTAGCCAAAAGCAGTTTTGTTTGAAATTTTGAGGCCTAAATGTGATGGTTTGGAAATCATAAAACGAAATGCGAAAAATCACAAAACAAAAACTGGTTTAAATCTTTAAAGCAAATCGTTAACTCGAGCACAGGTCCTTGCCCCATCAGCGATCACTGTAAGCCCTAGACTCGTACGGTTCCCTATGTTTTTACCTTTTCGTATTATTTAATTTAATAAAATTATTTACAAAAAAACGCGGCAAAAGGGGTCGGCTGTGGGTCGGGCTGTGGATGGAGCAGCTCTGGCTCCCGGCTCTTCCCTAGGTTTAGTCAGAGTTTCTCGTTTGCTATTTATGTATTTTGTTTCTTTTGTTTTTTATTATTCTTTTTTTGTTTATACTATTTTTAATTGTTTGCAGGTACTTGTGGTTGCGGTTTTTGTTGTTGCTATTGTTGCTTTGTAGTTTGTTTGTTGCAGCTATGTTGTGTTACTCATTTACTCTTTTTTTAGGTTTTTAACGTTTTGTTAAATTCATTTAGTTTGTGACGTGTGTTGCTATAGGAAATCAAAAATATATAATATGCGACAATTAATTTTAATCATATCGATCGATCCTCCCTCTCATTCTCCTTCCCTTCAACAAACACGAATAAACTACACTTTTTTCAAGGCTCTGTACCAATCAAAAACGTTCAAACTTTTTGCATTTTTACTATTTGTTGTAGTTGTTTAAAATGATTAATTTATGCTTTTCATTGCATTGATTGCGAGTGTTGTTGGTTGTTAGTATTTAGTTTGTTTCGATATTAGCACCCTGAAAACGATTTTTCAGCCGGATTGCATCTATTCTATTTCTCTGTTTTTGTTGCCTGTTTTTATCTGTTTTAATATAAATTGTTTATAAATTGGTTTTGTGTCTAATGACTTGTAGTTGGTGGCTGGCTTCAACACAAATTGTTGTAATCACATAAAAATCTGCAAAAAGTTGGACATCAAATACTGCCTCTTCTTCTGTTCTGTTTCATTTAGTTCGTGTGTCTGTCTCCGTTTGTTTGTGTCATAAATCTTAGCATATTAGTAATTGTTTTGTTGTTTAGTTTATAATCAATTTGTGTTTGCCCAATTTCTGGGACTGGTCTCCGAGGGCAACAGCAGTTGCAACAGTAGTCATCGTTTGCGCGCTTGTAAATCATTTCGTAAAATCACTCATCTTCAACTCCATTCATCGTCGTCGATTCTTAACCTAAATCTAAGCAGCTTCTTTGGGGGGCATCCTCTCATCCTTTCCTACTGGGGCGTTGAGGTCAATATGGGCTTCTCGTTGGGCGGTGGTAACATATTGTTTGGGCTGGTGGGCGTGGTGGGCATGTGATCGTATATCGCTTCGGCCTGGACACTGGGCTCTTCGTCCTCATCCTCCTGCATATGCACATGCAGTTGGTGGTCCTCCTCGTCCTCCGTATCCGACAGCACTTCGATCTTTGGCTCTACCACCAGGAGCTCAGAGCCTGGCTGTGGCTCTGGCGGCTGCTCGTCCACCTCCATGGGACGTTCGCTGCCATCGCTGGCCTCAGCATCGCTCAGGCCATCGCTACCGCCAGTGGTGGTGTTCGTGGTGGTCGTATTGGTGGTGCCCGTGGTATTCATGGTGGAATCCATAGCCTCTGCCGCCTCTGCTGCCGCTTGAGCCTGCTCGGCGGCCATGGCCGCCTTGATTTGCAGAGCCAGCTCCTGGTGCATTCGCTGCTGCTGCTGTTCGTACGTGAACGGCGGCTCAGGGCCCGCTGAGCCCGCTCCCGCACTTGCTCCTGATCCTGCCCCTGCCTCTGCCCCTGCCCCAGCTCCTACTCCTTCCGATACCGCCCCCTCTTCTGCCTCTGCCCCCGTGGTGGACTCCGCCACCATGGCATCCCGTCGCTGCATGCACTTCTCCAGTGCCATCTTGAGTGATTTACGTTTGCGCTGCTTTGCCGCCTCCTTGTGGGCGTTCATGACTACTGCTGCCGCTGCTGTTGCGGCCGCTTCCTATGGCGAGTGATTGGCGGCTGCCGCCGCCGCTGCCGCTGCTGCCACATGGGCGGGTGCAATGGTTGCTCCCGCCGCCAGGCCAATCTCCTGCTTGTGCTCCCGCGCAATGTGCCGGCGCACGGTGTTGTTTCGGGTGAAGGTGCGCTCGCAGAAGGGGCAGGGCACACGGATGCCCTGATGCCGCTGCCGGATGTGCGCCCGCAGGTTCGTCTCGTAGCCGTACAAACGATCGCAATACAAACACTTTAGCTTCTTGCCATCGGCCGTGTTCACGCTGTTCTTGTTGTTCATCTTGGTGGCATTCCACACGTTCAGCATGTCCGCCGGCGCTATGGAGGCAGCCAAATTGCCGGACAATGAGCCATCCGCATTCTTTAGGTTCTCCAGCAGGGCATTGGGTGTGGTGGTCGACGAGGTGTTCGAGTTTGGCGGTGGCGGCGGTGAATAGTTCGAGTTCTCCAGCTTCACGCGCAGATCCTCGGCTCCATTCTGTTTCGGGTTTAGTATTGGGGTTGGGGTTAGGTAATGTTGGGGTATATAGGGTAAGGGTCGACTTACGTCTGCTGACTCGTCCATAAGCTCGCGGTCGTCATCGTTGGCCTCGTTGGCACTGCCATTGTTGCGCTCGGATTTCACAATGCGATCCAGGCCACTGGTAACATTGCCATTGCCGGCTGTGGTGCTGGGACTGTGGTTCTCATAGCGACTAAAGAGGGGGAGAAATTAAGAAAATATGAATTATAATAAATATTTAAAAGGAAAAACTGGTTGGAAAAAGTAAAAGATAATGAAATACATTTTATAAAAGGATATTTCTTAAAAGCAAAACTCAACAGGGATGCCACAGAAATTGTTGTACATATGAAATCCCTTTTAGGAATCTTACGAGGTTTAAAAGAAAAGTTTTCTTAGTGTTAAAACAATATTTGTGGCACCCCTTATATCCCATTAACCCCTAAACTCGTTAGTTTCTTCAATTCCCACCCACTTATCCCCTTTAATAACCCAAGAAACCCACCTGGACTGCGGCGAAGCTCGCTCGGAGTGCATGGTGTCCGCCTCGGTGGGCGCCGTAGAGGAGGCGCTGGACGAGGGACGGTGGTACGGCGGCTTGTTAATCGGGCTGGGGCACTCGGACGACGAGTTCTTGGACCCATCCCGCAGGACGGAGCCGCGCTGCTCCTGCTCGGCATAGGGACTGCGCAGGGCTCGCTTTCGCAGCGGCTCGTAGGAAATAGGCCGGTAGATGGGCGGCACATGGGTGTAGCCCATGCCTCCCGAGGAGGAGCTGCTGCCACCCGGATGCATTAGCGAGTCGCATTCCTGCTTCAAACTGCCGGTGGAACCGCCCAGGTGGAGAGCAGCGCCAGCGCCACTACCCAGGCTAATGGGACCATTGTTGCCGCCGACCCCATTGCCACCGACACCCATTCCATTACCGCCGGTGCCTGTTCCACCGCTCAGCGGACCAATCCCCGCCGCTGTGCCGCCGATTATGTTGCCACCAGCACTGCCGCACCGGTCCAGGGCATTCGCACTGGCCGCCAGGGCACTCAGACCGCTGGCCGCCACACTGGCAGCCGCTGCCATGCCTCCGGCTGCGGCCATGCCGCTCAGAGCTCCGGCCAGACTGAGGCCATTGCCATTGCCCAGGCCGCCGGGTATCGAGTTGCCGCCCGTCACACCTCCTCCGCCCAGACCGATGCCCACACCGGCTCCGCCGGGAAGGATGCTGCTGCCATTGCCTCCGCTCAGGCTATTCCGCATGCTCCGCCTGCCCGTCGGCGAGTCTAGCGGTGAGCTGTCGCCTATGTGCTGTTGTTGTTGCGCCTGCTGGGCCGCCAGGCGTCCCGTCTCTGTGGACAGGCCTTTGACCTGGAAGGATTTTAAGGTATTTTTGGAGATTATAAATTATTATTATATTATATCATTTAATTAATTTGTGTTATTATTCGGGCACTCACCTGTAAACTCTCGGCAGACTTGAGGAAACTGTTGAGCGCCTCCTGGGAGACATGGACCTCGCCCTTGTACATAAACTCCAGCAGGGCGGCCATGTTGTCCGGCGTGGTCGCCTCCAGTATGATGACACACTGGCCATTTGTGGGCGTGTTCTCGAACAGATCGGCGAACTTCTTTGAGCAGGCCGCCAATATAAGTTTGTGGGCTTTGAATACTGCGCCTGCAAAGGGGAGGAAAAGGTAGAGAAAGGTGAGTATATTTATTTTATAATTTATGACCTAACTTTAGGTTCTTTTTCTAAGAATTATTTTCCCCTTTTCTTTGCCCTCTTAAAGCTTATATTTCTCCATTTTCCCCACACCCTTCCACGCTGCCAACAGGTGGCGGCGATAGAATGCTAACCGAGACCTTGAACTCATAAAAAATCATGTCAAATATATATACACACTGACTGACTCACACATAAACACGTACAAGGAGCAGGACAATAAAACCCGCAGCAAGGAAATGATTTCCTCGCTCTTGACTACACACACAACACACAAACAAACACACACAAAGGGCTTTTCGCTTTGGTTTTGTGTCGCTTCTATGTGTCTGAGTTATTATTCAACATCAAAATGTCGTCTTGGTCTTGGTCTTGGCTGGTCCTGGCTGCTGCTGCTGCTGGCACACACAGAGACCAGGTAACCCACCCGGCGTATACGCAATGTTGGGCAATAGCAAGTGTGCTCTCCCTTTTCATGGGTATATACATAATTTTTCCACGCTTTTCTTGTCTCTCTCCCTTTTGACTTTTCTCTTTTTCGCTTTTTTTTGGGGGGAAAGGAGGTTGGTGTCTGGAAGTTATGTCTTTTCCTTTTATGGGGCACTTGTTGTGTTAGCTTCGAGCATTACTTAAGCCAAATTGAAGCGACACTTGCGCAGCGGTGTTCTCACTGTGGCAGCCACAATTTTTATTTACCGCCAAACATTGTTCATAAATATATTTCAAGTTTGACAGGGGCACTTTGTGAAATTTCTGTAGCAGCTGAAGCGGCAGCTGGAATGCATTAAGCATTTCCTCACTTTTACGCTTTTTTCGGGGGGCTTATCGCATATTGTACATACAGTGCAGTGCTATTTTTTATTATGTGAATTTCAGAAGAATTGTGTCAATTCTTGCCTCAACGCCCAGCGCCCTGATAAGCGCTGATAAGAATTCAATTCGGTGGGGGCTGGGCGGCGGCAGAGGGAGCGGTAGCGGCAGCGGCAGCGACGAAAAAAATAAAACGACATCCAAGGTCAAAAACAAGCGCATTGCACACGCACGAGCCGCAACTCGGAAGTGTTTCGGGCAACGCTGCGTATGCGCGATCTGCGTCGTCACTCATTTCAGCTCGCTTCGCTTTTCGGATTATATAATCCGACTAATTTCGACTACGCAAATTGCATTTAACATGTGTATGGCACACAAACACTCACTTGTTTACCCCTCGAACCGAAAACTTTACTTTTATTTCTTCCTTCAACGCTGTTCTCGCGATTATGTTTCTGTATCAGACGTATTTTTTGCGTTATTTCGCTGGCTGATTTTCTAACACTTGATACAACAGAAATTGGGTCACAATCACCACAAAAGAAACGCCAAAAAAATAATAAAACACTCGCACACCCTACACACAGACACACACATTCCCTCGCTTGGGCTGGCCTTGATAAAGAAATGACATATAATGTGTATATTTATATTATATGTATTGTTTCTGCTGGCCCGCTTGTTTACGTTCTGCGTTCGCGGTTCGCTTTTTCATTTGCTCCGCAATTTGTTTTGATTTTTTTCTCGGTTATATTTTCGGCTATTCGCTGTTATGCAGTTTGGCAATAACAAAAGGCTCAAGTACTCGAAATTTGGTCAGTACTTTTTTGGTAAATAATCTAATCGAATGATTCATGGGTGCAGAAACCAACACGTGGCTTGAAATTCAAGAAAGAAAGATTCTTTCGATCATGATAAACATATAATTAAACGTTTCCCTTTTATTCTTTTTAAAATCCAAATTAAAAACCTCAGAACTGCATATATTTCATACACTAAATGTGAACATGTGAAAGCGAGCATCCCCTAAATATACCACAAACTCCCCCCTTTTAAAAACAAATCTCACATAGCCCAAGGCCAAGCAAATGTTCATTTGGGTAAAAATGCTCATTTCTCAAGTGCTAAACATGCCCCCAATGGCTAAACCTTCTTGCATCCTTTGGAATAAAAAAAGATCAAGCAAAAAAAAATGCACATGAATATTAAAAACAATAAAAAACATACGTTATTTGCCTTTGTTTTCGCAGACGGCCAAATATTTAATGCTTCATATGGACAAAAGAGAGCGGGTTAGAAACAAATCAAACATAACAAATGCAGAATTCACAAATGGACTCCACCAAAGTCTGCCCTTCCACCGAAAGGAAATATTAAAAACCACAATTAAAACCAGCGAAAGCAAAGGGTTATAGGGTGTGTGTGTGTCCTGTGGGGTATAACGTTGGAAATTTTAATCAAAAGTAGTACCACTTCGATTGATATGAATGACAACGGCGGAACAGGAAGCCAAAAGGGTTCCAGGATTTGTCTAGGCAGCTCTTTTTTCGCCTTTTTTGGGTAGCTGTCTGCGTATGATCCGCTCACTCCATACTCCTCCGGGTATCCCCCTAATAATAATCCCAGCCAGTCCCACTCATTCAATCAATGCAAAAACAAAAAATTCATGCTTACGCACACAGGGAGACAGAAGCCTTTAAAGGCCAAAATTCTTGTAAAATTTAAAGAATAAATTAAGCCAAGGTTGAGCTCTTTGTGTGTATATAGAAACATCAAGTAAAACAGAGCATACAAACGCTACATAATAATCATAAAAAGTAAGCCAAGATGCTCCAACACATAAACACCCAACAAACCGGGGCAAAGGAAAATATTTAAACCCAAATCAAAAGAGAAAGAAAAGAAGGTTAACAAGGGTCCCAAAAACACACACACACTCTGTGAATACAGCGACAAAGGATCCCAAATAACTGACCTCAGTCAAAGCCTGAATAAATATGTACAAACATCCAAATAAAAGTATATATAACATATACAAGAGCCGCTATTATATAGGTTTGCCCGCATTTATTCGCCATTTAATAAGCTGGCATAAAAACTGTAGTAAAAGGCCGTAAATGAACTAGTAGACACAAGGCGAAATGGGAATGCGGAGGAGGATGAGGAGGTGCCGGCGGAGAACCAGGGCTCAGACAGACAAACACACAGAAAGCGACTGACAGACGAGGACGAGACAAGCCATAAAAGCAGCTCTCGCGCGTCTCCTCCATCAAACACAAACCGGCGGCGAACAGGCCAAAGAAATCAATGTCTGACTCTGCAAAGCCCTCCAGCCAGCCGGCCGGGTGAGCTTATTACCAAATAAATAACAGTAAACATGAGTAGCTGGCGAATAAAAGGAAGCTACTACTGGAAGGTAAATAAGAATAACTCACAGGGCCTGTTAGGGGTTTATCCTGCATCCTTATGTTAATTACATTAGGGCAATATGCTTAGTTTATTGAACTGTGTTTGTAACACGCAATGCCTAAGAATTCTCAAGTACTAATTCAGCGGAAAACTGGTTAAAAGTTGAACCAAGTTTAAGAAATTAAATGTTTTGACAATTAAGCTCCAAATAAGCTGTCAAATAAGCTCCAACTACTTGTAGGTTTTATCAATGAAAAAAAATAACTTTTTTTTTATCCTACAAATATTTATTTATCCTGGTTTGCTAATGGTGATTGTTATCCCTTTCCTTTAAATTTCATACGAGCCTTAAATGCACCTTAGTACCTGATAAAAACAAAAAAACCTCATAAGCTTTAAAGCGAAATAAATGTAAAATAAAAATAATTTCTTCGCCAGGCCTCTGGCGAAGCACCACTGCTTTCGAATTTTAATTTTGTAGCTTTATCTAGTTTTTCTAGAGTTTTATTAGTTATATTAGTAATAGCTATTTTTAAAGCAGTATTACAAAAAACATTCAGCTATTTATTACTAATAACTAGCCATTTTCTTCTATTTTTAACTCACACGAAGGCAATTCTAACATGTAACTGCATTAAACCATAGTAACCCTTGCATTCCACCTCAATTCGATAATAAAATATTTATGTACTCAATTAATTCTCTTGAATTTTAAAAGTAAATATAAGTTAGTTGCACTTACCATCGCAGGATAGTGTGACATCGGCCAACAGATCCGATTTGAACAGGTTGGAGAATGTTATTGCCAAGTTAGACGAATAACTGTTCCACTTGAGGCAGAACTGCTGCTGCGGATCCATCTTGCCAGCAGTTGTGCGTCGCAGTGCGCCGTTGCTCCGCCTATAGCTATACCTGTCTCCCGATCCGTATCCGTATCTGTGTCTGTATCCTTATAGCTGGTCACTTTCAGGATGCAAGTGGTTTGAACGGCGCCAGTGCGACGTGGATGACGACGATGACGACAACGACAACGAAGTAATTGTTGTTTACGATTTTTGCCAATGATTTTTGATCGTTGTCGTGGAGTGGTGCAAATTGATTTGTTGCTTGTTTTCGCGTTCGCGTTGCCAAAATGGAATTTCGTGGAATTTTGTAGCTGCCAGCAGAGCATAAATGCTATTCGGCCGCTGCAAATCCTTAGCCAAAGGGAATTTTGCAATTGTTTAGTTAATTTGTTGTGTGTCGTTCTCGTTGGGTTTACGACGGTTTCCGGTTTACCAATATCAATTATTACCGTTACTGTTTTATTCGTTGCTGATGATAGAAGATTTTTTAGTTTGTTTGGCGTTTGCATAGAAAGTTCAACGACGAATTATATGAGCGACGACGACGACAATGAAATCGAATCCGAACACGACAAATGCTGCAACGAGAATGAAGAAAAATTGTATTGTGCGATTAGTCTCAGTTTCGATGCGTTTGACAGCGGAGTCCAATGCCTGCTTTCTGATAGCTTTCCGAGATGCCGAAAAACTAACTCGGGCAATGCAGATTGCAAAGAGGAGCCCATTGCCCATCGTCCCTTTCCCTTCTAATTACCCCGTTTTCCATCAAAAGAAGTTCCGAGAAATACGTTCCGACTCAAAACTCAAATTTCAAAAGCGCCAAACTTTGCGAAATTGGCCCAAACTGCATCGCATTTGTGTTGGTAACTCTATCTTGGCCTGCAGCATTTCCGACCAATTTATTAGAAATTAATCGAGCATTTAGAAAGAACCAAACACGAAGGAAAAAAAAATAAGAGTCCAAAGATATACGATTCAATTCCGAGAATTCTGGGCTGCTGCTGGCCAACTCAAAAATGCCGCCGTCCCAAGGTTTTGATGCAACGCGAGCGAGCCACAACTTTCTGATTTCCCCCGGACTCTTCCCCTGACTTTGACTTTGACTTTCGAGTTTGGGCCTTCGTCTACGGTTTCGGCCCTCTCCATCCCTCCTTATTATCCTTTTTTTTTCTGTGGGATTCCTGGAAACTGCAGGTGAGGCGTCTGCTGCCTCATCGTTGCATGGGATGCGTTTGTTTTCTCCGAATTTGTTTAATCGTTAGAAAAATGCGGCCTCGCCACTTTTTTCGCAGCCAGCAGCGAGAGAACCGGCGATTTGTTTCCTTTTTTTTTTTCTTTTCTTCGTTGACCATCAAAATCAACGGTTTCTTTTTTGGGGAATACAAAAAAAAAAAAGATATCGGTAAAAAGCTATTAAGAAATTCCTGGGAAGTTTGCAGTTCTGCCGGCAGCGGCCTGGAATTCATTTGGTTCGGCAAGGGGAGTGCCAGAAGGTAGGTAAGTTGCCCTTGAGGAGGGCCAATCATGATTGCCTGATTGAGAGAAATTGATCGAGCTATAAAGCCAGAGATGATATGGAATAAATGCAGAAGGAAGTTGAGGGATTTGATTTCGAGATGCAGGAATATAATTTGAAGGTTGTCTTTATAAAATTTATAAAAGGTACTCAAAATTGATACCCAGTTTCAGTTTGGAAATAACATATAAGATTTTCTTAAAATGGAATAGCAATTACTCTAGTTTTATTTAGAAATCATGTAGAAATATTTAAAATATTCAATAAAGGCCAGAATAAATGATTCCAAAGAATACACAAATAAACTAATCAGTTATTAAAGGATTATTGCATATAAAAATCCTCGAAAATCACAGCTTTCACAGAAAACTAAATACCTTTCTATTAAAACATTATTGTATCTAGTATCTCTTCCTCAAGACTTCCTCGTCAAGACTTTGTGTTGGCTTCATGGTGAAGACTTCCCTATCTCGAGTGAGCATTGCAAGCATCGCGCATTCCCGTCCCCCAAAACTTGAGCAACTTTTACCACCTCTGTCAAGCGGAATCACCTTTCTATTTCCACTGCCACTGCCACTGCCACTGCCTCAGCCACTTCCATCCCCCCGAAAGCAGCAGCAACCCCAACATACCTTTTACAAATCCCAACGAAAACTTCTTTATTTTTGCACTTGGTTAGCTTCTCGCTTCATGAGCTTCAGCCTCAGCCCGAGCACAACTGTACTTGGCGAACTTCTCCCTCTCTCTCTCTAGTTATCCTGCTGCTATCCTGCCTCTATTGTTGTTGTTGTCATTGAAAATGAAGGAATATACGCAATGAAATTTACGCAGCTGCATTTGAAATGCTTTTTCAATTACACAAAATGCTCAACGTGAACGAAGAATAAAAGAAAAAGCCAAAGCCGAAAAAAAACTAGATCAAAAATACAGTATAGCATTCCTTCTCGTTCTGGCTGGCTTCTTTAAATTTGTTTGTTTGTATGTAGGTTCCAAGATACACGGGGAATCGCACCTGAATGAAGTCTCAAGGCGAAATCATAGCTCAGGTATCTGGTAACCTATCTGCCTTTAAGCAAACAACAACAAAAGCCGGAGATATGTGCGAAATGTACAAGAAACAAAAAAAAACAACGCGTAAATCCTTTTCACAAACACAGAGACAGATACACACACAAAAGTCCATTAGGATATGCGTTCCTGGAACACGAACACAAATGAAATAAAAGCAGCTTTCTATGCTTCGCCAATTATCTTTGTGTTGGGCAGGAAAATAAAGAAGAAGATGGTATTTGGATCGAGAACTTATCACCCCGAGGGAAGGACGAGAGAGAGGGTTGATCCTCCTCTCAGGTTCGGGGCAAAGTGAAAAAGGAATTACGCAACGCGAAATGGGAACAGAAATGCAAGCGAAAACTGGGGGAAAATTGAATGAATGTTCAACTAAAACTCAACATAATTTCATTAGAAAACATTTTTAATTTAAAGAAAATTATAAACTGTATTTTGTGCCCTAAGGTTTCAAAGTGAACCTGCAATTATTACATAATACAAATAAAAATCAAGAAATAATTAAAAATAGCAAAGCTCTAAAATGTTTACGATTATCTATCGTTATTTAAGGATTCATCAATGAAACTTTTCCCCACAAATACAAAAGCATGACTCACTTTCTTTTGATCAAAAGTAATCGAACTATTGAGGCAGATCAGTGGCATATTTACATAATACCAAACACTGCCCCGACTCCCTCGGCATCTGAATAAATCCGGGCATAAACCAAACAACATCAAGTTGCTGCTATACTATAAGAAAAAAAAAACTCGCATTTTGAGTTGTTTTTTATTTTTTTTAGGTGCTTTTTCGACTAATTGACCTTGTGCACTATTTAGACGAAAACGTCAAGTCGATTCAATTCCGTGATTCACATTTTTTGAGTGCAGCATAACTCGAGTGGTCAGATACATAGATACTTTGTATGTATGGATGCCGTCTATTTTCGACGTTCTTGTTCGATTTGAATGGCAATTAATTCCGACAAATGACGCATTTTATTATGAAATCTTCGCTTGGTGTTTGTTTGTTTTTTTGGGTTTTTTTTTTCTATTCTGGTTTTTTGTTTGAAAAAACGCATTCGGACAGGCGTGCAATCTCTTGAAATTGATTGTGATTAGAGGAAATGCCATCCAAAATTACTTGATAATGACTGCGTTCGGTTTGATATTATTCACTTCTTTCGCAGGGGGGCCCTGACCAGGCCAATTTGCATAGAAAACAGGAATAGGAGTCCCGCTATAAGTAATATCATTATAATCGCCATAAAACGGTCTATCCAATAGTAATAATCGGCTAAGTCATGGTCATTGAGATCCGTTTCATCATCAAAGTAAATTTCATTGTTTGAATATTTTTTGGTAGTCATAGCTATCTTATTTATTTTTGATTTTTGAAGAAAATATGATAGCCAAGCTGATACAATATAAAATCATTTCAAGTTCATTAAAATGCATCTAAGTTAAAATTCTTTCACAAGCTGCAACATTTTGTAGCATACTTTTGGACTGCATTTTAAGAGATTTCGTATTCACAGCTATTTCTTTGGCTTTTCATTTATTATAAACGAAATACAAATTCGTTTCCCATCTTGAAGCTATTATATAATTTTACACAGCACCCTATTATGATATCTAGATTATGCGATATTGTTTTTCGACCTAGTCCCACCACGGGGGATTGACCTTTTCGTCTATAATATTACAAACACTCCCAGTTTACTCAAGAACAGCGATTTGATAACATTACCGCATCCGTATTGCAAAAGATGTCGATGACAGGTGGAGAAACCTGCCAGAACTCAGCACAGCCGTTAGGAAAGGCACTCCCCCTTTATATTTTTTATATTTTTCGGGACCCTGCTCCTGACAGATGAAACTGTCTTAGAAAGGGCGATATTACACATGTCCGCATAATAGCACAAAACACCGGCAGATGTGCAGCCGAAGATCCAAGAATAAATGTCGCATAATTCACAGCGCCAGTTGGGGAAATTGTGGAAGTATTGTGAAATACTTCGCCGCGGGTGGCATGCCACATCAAAGGCAATGCCAAAGGCAAAGCCAAAGCCAAAGGCGAATCTTGTCTTGCATTGCATAAAAACGTGTGAGAATGAGATGTCTGTGTTATCTGAGTTATGACATCTCCCTGCAGCCCGCTGAGATAAGCAGCACGGCGGGTGGCAGGTGGCATCATCATCGTCAGGTGCATCCGGCGAACAGCTGGATTGAGTAACTTTGTCGCCATTTCCACTGTTTCCACTGTTTCCACCGTTTCCGCTGTTATGGCTTTCCGCGGGGCTATTACAACACACATAATTGCGATGGGCTTTGGAGGTGGCTAGCTACTACCTCTTGATCGTTCGATTTATTTCTTAGAAAAGTCTCATTAATCTCCTTCCGGAGGAAGAAGCACTTTGAAAGGTGAGAAAATGCCTTTACTGGCGATAGTTGCGAATTATAAAAGTGCCAAAGCAAGAGCAATTCTATGGGGACAACAAATATCTTTTCAAATAGTAATCTAACTTAGAGTTATTTTTCCTTGCCACAAGTATGAAATTCTATATTTTATAAATTCTATTTAGATATATTTTCATATTTTTCCCTACCACAACCACATCATTAAAATATTAAAGTAAATTTACCCACAATTTCTCCTCGTTTCCAATGAGAGAAACTCGAGTGTCGCTGCGGTAATTAGCTATGCACGCAAATGCAACCAGCTTGAAATGCAGCTCCATGAATAACAAATGAGTTGCCATCAAGGGTGGAGGGCCAAAAAGCAGCAACAAAAGCAGTTAACACAAATTCGGTTGACAGTTAGCTTAAAACGCTTCGCTGAGCAGCCAAAAAAAAGTTGTGTTAATGCAGTGCAAGTATAACAAAGTGTATCTTGAAGATACGCTTGCCTTGCCGCAATTACAAATTGTAATTTTTGTATCTTTCTTTTTGAGGAAGCTAGGAAAAACTATAGACTTCATATAGGCATCACAAATTAATTGTTTTTCGAGGCATAATTAGCTTGGGACGAGTTATATTCTGGACTTACGATGACATGATAACTTTGACCCCAGAAAGTAAGCGCTTGAGAGAGCTTAGTAGTATGTTAGTTACCTGCAAGTATAGAGAGAAGAGAGAAATTTCAATTAGTTAATGAGTTGGGGATAAAACTAGGTAATATTATTATGTACAATGTCCTATCAGTGCCTTAAGTGATGTTGGGAAGAAAAATCTTATATATCTTATGACTTTATACCCTTTACCTTGTGTTATAGAATCAATAACAATATCTCTTTGGCCCTGTTTACCTTTAATAGACGGTTAAGTTTGCCGTCTGAAATCGAACCCTCTCAGTTTTGGCCAGCATTCAATCATGGGGAACAAGGCTCGACAGACAAGCGTAAAGTGGCAAAAACTGTCCGCCCTTAACCCCTTCTAGATGGCGCTGCTCAAACCCAATTAAAAATGTCAAAAAATGAGGGGAATACCTGTAGGTAGTTAGCAGTTAGCGCACGCAGTAAATATTCATCACACACAGCGGGGTCCAAAGGGGAAGAGGTCCTGAATCAAACATCCTGGCTGGCTCTTCGGCTCCATCGCCATCCCAACCCGCATTTCGCAGCGCGTCACACAGTTTAACTTTTCATTTGGCGCGGACTCTGTGTGTGTTATTTTCTACGGGGGTTTGGGTGGCTGTAAACCCCCGATATCCCCCCTTTTGGCTGGCTACTGCTTATCAGCATGAGACGCACACATGTCAGGACACAAAACAGGAGCCAGGAGTACATCCAGCATCCAGCATCCGGCGAGCTACTGGAATGCATTGTGGACGTTGGAACAATTGCGCGTTCTGTATGTTTTCGTGCCTCGTCAGCAAAATTAAAAAATAGATACGCAAACGTTGGCCTAAACAGGGGGCAGGGGGAGTGGCTGCCAAAGTTGGCTGAAAGAAAAACCTCCCGCCCACTTTTCGTCCTCTGCCGAATTCAAATGTCACACAAGGATCGAAAGGTACGCATGGCCAGCTCTTTGGCCAGCTCCCTCTCTCTCCATCCCCTCATGCCTTGGTTTATTGCAAAAATACACAACCGGCTAAGGGAGAGGAGGAGGCCGAGGCAGGACGTTATATAGGCAGGACCAAACAACAGCTGCTTGGTTGGTCTGCTTTGCCCACTTTTCCCATTTTCCCCGTTTTTTTCGGTTTATTTCTGGCCGAGGGAAAAATCTAATAGAAGTAACACGGGGCCGAGCTGGCCGGGATGCCTGCCTGCCTGCGACTGCCTGTGAATGTCACTGGTCCAGGCCGATAACTATTGCCAGGTGGGAGTGGGCACCCAGCAGCTCATCCATCCCCCTGGCCAGCAGACACAGGATGAATGGTCACTGGACTGTTTCCTTCTTTTTTTTCCTCCCTCCTCCTCTCCAGCCAGTTTCCTTTTTTGTGCGTCTCACAGTCTGGCCGAAAAAAGACCCATTCCGCCGGCACACAGCATTGCGTGTGTATTTTTATTGTATATATCATTGATGAATTCGCCGATAACAAATCTCAATCAAATGTCAAAAAGGTAACTGGCAGGAACATCCAGGCGATGGACAGTCCAAGTGCTACCCTCTAGCTCTCTAGGCCTCTAGGAATATTCCCCCATCTCCGTCTCCATGCCATTTCCCAACCATTTTCCTACACGTTGTAATGTTGCAATTTTCACGCAGGCCACGCGTCGTATGCGCAATTGTTTTAAGCAATTCTGCAGATGGATCGAAGGCTAGCCGAGGTTTGGGGGGATACTAAAAGGGAAGGAAAGGAGCAGGGGGTCAAGTTGACAGCTGCAGGTGGGCATTAGAAGAATTGACCTTTCCCCCACTCAAAAGCTGGCACCATCCATGAGTTTCCACCTCTGTCCGTGACAGCTCAAATTGTCATCTTGAATTTAGAAAACTGTCAAAGTTTTACGGAAACGTTTTCAGTTGCGAAACTCAAGAGGGGAAGTGATGTCAAGTGGCTTGGGGAAGCAAATATGAGGGGGAATATTGCATTAAAGCATTGTTAGAATTCTATTAGAAGTTTCATTTCAATTATTTAAGGTTTAAATTTAATTTATGAAGTGATTTAGTAATGATATATTCAAGTAGAAGCTTGGTGAGCTGTGCAATTAAGTTTAAAATTAAAATAATAAACTAATGGATCTATCTTCTAGGAATTTAAAAGTTTAATATATTAAAAAGAATTTATTTTTATATAATTTAGTGTAATTAAGCAATGTAATTTAGTTAGAAACCTAAAACTAGTTGATAGATCTTCATAAACTTCTAATAAATCTACCTATCTTTTTACCTAACTTAAATATGTTATGTTTCTTTAAAAAACATAGAGAAAATAATAGAAACAGAGCTACCCTTTTGGCACTTCTTCCCTTTCCCAAACTCATTAACCAATCTGCAATCGAACCTTTTAAAAATTCTGCCTTCCTCCTGCTTTCAATAGCCTTCATTTCCCTGCTTTCCTCCTGTTGTTTTTTATTCGCATCATCACCAAATTAAATAAAGCTCAATGACAAACTTCATTAGCCAAAAGATCAACTGGCCAAATGGCGAACAACAAAAATAACAATTTGCCTAGCCCTACTCCTACCCCCTCGACCAGACCAAATCCGTAAATACCCCGCCAGCTCCTGGCCATGGCCAACCCCGTGTTTTAGCGGATGGAAACCCTTTTGTCCGGTCGGTGGTCGGTCGTCAATCCTTGTTGGCCAGAGAAATGGCAAGCAAACGTTATGCCGAAAACTAAATTAAGATTGAAATGTAAAACTGAAAGCGCTTTACACAATTATTGAACGCTCGCCCCGGGTTGGGGGTTGAATTGCGAACGGTGGAGAGGGTTCTGTGACAGGGAAAACCACTCTGGAAAAAATGCGAAGGGAATTTCCCGCCTGTCGCGACATTTGACAGACAATTCACAGTGCGAGACTCAGTCGAGTGCATAACTTACAATTCCGTAAATATAAATTTTCGATTCTCTCTCTGGCTGTGCGAGCGGAGTGGGAGAATATATCCGTGGACTAATGAAGGTTGTCCAGGCCCCAAACTCACGACTCGACATTATCACTCCAGCATGCATTTTCTAAATGAAAATGGGCAGACAACGGAGTACAAAAAAAAAGGTGCGGCTTCAATGTATGGAAATTTCTGTTCAATCACAAATCCAATGATGTTCGCTTCGACGCATTTTGACAGTTGGACAGAAGGCAGCGACGCACAGGAGCCGAGGCCGAGGTTGAAGCGTTCTCCCTGCCCGTTTTTTAGTCGCTTTGATGAATTTCCCTGGCCAGGATTGTTGTTTGTTTGAAAGGCTTCGTTGTCCTGTTGTTGTCTGCTGCAACCCCACTCTCTCATATATAGTATATGTACTCTTTCCCGCTCTTGTAAGCTATGCCTACCACAGATTGGGCTTCTATATCTCCATCGGTTGGTTTTCCTGGCTTCCCTCGTATTTCTTTTTTGTTTTTCGTAGGCCGATCCTTTGTCCCTCGCAGTGCATTGATTAGAATGTTTGGACTTGAGTACGTAAATATTTTTGCTTGCTTGTCAATTAGTACGTTAAGCTGCCCCGATGGGTTCTTGTTCAGGCAGAGAAGGAAGGAAGGCTTAGATTGGAATTAGAAATAGAAAAGATACAAGACTGAAAGCTTTTGTGGGCTTTTGGCTTGGTTCAATGTGGTTTTTGGGAGGGTATGAACGTTAAATGACTTCAGTTGCAACTGTCTAGACCAGGTACAGCTCCCGAAAATAATTGAAAAGGCAGGAAAAACCATGTATTAACTTAAAGAGATACTAAGACCAGCTCCTGGATTTAAAACATAATTTTTATGTAATTTAAAATTCATCGGATTACTTAAAATTTATTTTTAGCCCCTTTTGTTTGCCACAATTACTTAACAATTTCAAATTAATGACATAAAATCAATAAACCTCTCTTCTTGGAAACTTTTTAGGTTATTTCTTCTTTGCTTTCCCTGCCTTTGCCTTCTTTACTTGCCTTTCTTTTCTTTCCTTTAGAGATAACACCCACACCTTCGCTGCCACCGTTCATCTCCCCACCCCAAAGGCTACTCAAAAAGTCATTACTTTAATCGAATTCGCATTTCCCGAAATTACCTCTCGCCGCAGGACTCGACTGCAACGCCTACTGCGGGCGAAGAAGGATAACAACGAAATTCTCGTAAACTTCAAATAAGGGAATAAGCGATAGCGCGGGGAGGGAATGCAAAATGTCTGACAAACATGCAATTAAGTCGTTAATACTTCATCGATTTAATACGCGGACAGGAGCAGGACACACCGGAGAGACGGGCTACAGGATATAGCGGACGCAGCGAGGATTAAGGCATTAACGGATCGAGGATGAGTCTTAGCAAAAAACGAAAACGGAAACGGAAGTGCCGATAGAGCAGCAGCAGGACGATGGCAGACATTTGATTAGTTCCACATCTACCCCTTTTATCTCTCTTTGAGATATGCAATTACGATATAAAAGTTAAACAAACCCAGGGATAGGTCCTGCCGATCCACAGCGATATGCGTTGCCAAAAATTTGAACATTTGATTAAAAACGCAAATAGATTTTGAAGCGAAAAATCCCCTATGTGCATAAAAAATTAAGCAACACAAAAAACTGAAAAGCGGCAAAATTTTTTACGCAAATACGCGACGAGGAGCAGAGCTCGAGACCAAACCAACAACAATTCATCAGAGGACGACGTTTTTCTGTATCATCCTTGGGCTCAGCTCATATCCCACCTGTAATAAAAATCATAACCCAGGAGGCGTGGCACCAGACACCGACGCACATATTGAACTAACGAGTGCAGGAGGAGGTGGTGGGTGGTGGGTGGTTGGGCTGGACCACCCGCATGTCTGTGTGTGTGTAAAAAGGTAAAAACCAATCAAGAGCATCAATAAAAGGCACGTCAATCAGCGTGCGGCATGGTAGGCTCTTCCACCATCAGAGCTACTGCCTCCTCCCTGGGAAAACTGCTGCTCAACAAGCACGAAAAAATCATATTTCCTGGTCCTGGCCCTGGCCATGCGTGTGCTTTCCTTCCCATATTTTTTTCCCACCTTCTCTGCGGCCCTTTTGTGTGTTTTGGCCTTTTGTCTAGCATCGGCAACGCGGTTTTAGTTCAGTCAAGCTGTCATATCGACGCTTTTGCATGCCAGACCAGCCTCAGCCTGTGCCTCAGTCTCGAACTCCAAATCAAACTCGAACTCGAACTCGGGCTCGAATTCAGGACCCGCTTCCTGGCTATCAGCGGCTGCCACCACACACAGCCTTAACCCTTTTTTTTCTGCGGTTATGCGATGGTTACATATCATGATTTTTCAATAAATTCAACGTCCATGCGGCACTTTGCTCATTGAATTTTGAACAGCGATCTCAGCCAGAACTGGAGGGGAGTGGAGTGGAGAGTTTATGGAATGGTTTGGTGGGCCTAACCAAGGACCCACCGAGGCTAAAGCTAAAAACAAACAATGGTAATGGATGTTCAAGGAGTTTACGAAAACATTTTTGCAGGTATTCAAAAAATCAGCCAAAAAGTGAGCGGAGTCTCAAGCCTAAAATTTATATTTATAAAAGGAAGGATAGGTTGTTGCATCAATTAAAGCCTATCAATAAAAGTAGGCAATCAAGGAATTAATAAATATATGAAACCCCACGTTAAACCCTCTTAAAACCCATTTAATCCAGAACAAAACCCATACCAACCAATTTTCAGACCCATTCATTGCCATAAAACAAAGAACCTGCGTTAATCAATTTCCAAAAAGCCAAAAACAAAAAAAATAAGTAATAAATAACTTCTCCACTCTTTGTCGCATATCAAAGACTGCCAAACTCAAACAGGCAAACTCCTAAGAAGGACTACCCCAGGATATATACGCCATATAGCATAATCATAACGGGGTCTGGCTCAATCCCATCACAACTTCCCAGTCCTTTCACTAGGTTTTTCTTGCTTACGCATTGCTGCATTAATGCGTATGGAAAACAATTTTTTTTTGTTTTTTTTTTATGGAATTTCACTTTGGGGTTGCTGCAACGTCTAAGAGGTGTGGGTTTATATTTTTTTTTTGTGAGTGGAGTTGAGTTGGGTCTACAATTTTTGAAAAGAAGTTTTGGAAATTCGCGGACTCGCGGATCGAGGAACCTTTCACTTTTCGGTAAGCCGCATTCTGCGTGTCTCTCTTGACGCGACCAAAACAACAAAAATAAATACAAAATATGTATGGAAGGACCGTAAAAAAAAATGTGTAAAATTTAACAATGAAAAAAAGGGTTCAAATGTTGGCTCAGATGCATATATGGTTGGCTATTCATCTAGATCCCCATTCTCCGCTACTTTAACTCTAAAACTCCAACTTTCCCCTTTCTGCCAGCGTCTGCTGCCAATTTTATTAATGAAAAGTCAAGTGATTTTCATTCAACGAGTGGGCGTGGCATAAAACACACGCACAACTCGTTAGGGGTTGTCCTGACCAGAAATTATTTATATGAAATAATTCTGTAAAAAAAAAGAATAGGATTGAAAAAATGTCAATACTGACGGTCGGCGTTAAATGTTATGAATATTGATGGAAAATATTTAAATATTTTGTGGGAGAATTGGGATACCACGAGTCCTGGTATGAAGTAAACCTTTTGAATATCAATAATTTTTTTGTTTGGTAAATATATTTGTTCCGGAATTATTTATGAATCCTAGGTAATGTTGAAACCCGTTAAAAAAACTTAATATCAATAAATTTGCTTATTAGATTAGAGAAAAGCTGGTTTATGTGGGAAATATTATAGAATATTTGCTTTTTATAAAGATACCTTGTCTAACAATTTATAAAACTAATTATAATGTAAAAACAACATTTCTGATAGACCTACAATCATTATTTTTGTATTTTTCAAACTAACAAAGTTGCAGTTTCACTTTCTCAGAATTTAATAAAGAATTTTTCGTTGAAGAAAATTATAATTTAAAGAGAATCCCCTGAGAGTATTTCGGACCTTTTTCGTTTGCCCACGACAACTGCAGAACATTTCGGGGAGAAGCCATTTGTC
>VNJO01002286.1:0-38903 GCA_008042535.1 Drosophila tani | reverse complement strand
CATTTGAATTTAAGTTAAGTCAAAGTGAAAGAAGCTTAAAAATACATTTAGCAGTACATTGTTTTTTCATCCTCTGCAAGGAAACTAAGCTTATTTTTTTATTGTTCTCCAATAGCTAACAAGCTTAGCATTTTTCTCTGTGCATGAATAGGGCTTCAGCCTGTGTGAGCGCGTTGCCAACGAAAGTCACGCAAAAGACTGATAAACATCAGTAGCAGACAAAAGTGCTCAAAGAAAATAAAGCCACTCCTGCCTACTTTTGGGCGCCATTTTTTCTATACTCCTTGCTGAAGTTTATATACTTCTACATTTTCTTGACAACAATTTTCATCACAAAATGGAAACTTTAAATTACATTCCACGCGGGAGTCGCTTGAGGTTCACTGTATGCTTTATAGTCGTCTATAATATATATATGTATATACATTGTCGAAGTCTGTACAGAGTTTTACGGCCAATCGCCCAGTCACCCACACCTTGGCCATCAAATTTATCAACATAAATCTTGTATATTTTCCTCACTTTTCGCTGCCAGTCGGTGGTTGTAGAAAGGTCTGCAGGAAAGTGCCAAGGTCAAGGCGTACGTGTGAATAGCCAAAAATCGACTTGATGGATCTTATGGCAATTTGATGACCTTAAACTGATGGAAACTTTTATCAATAAGCCCGACCGATTAAGCGACAGTCGTCATTTCTGCAATTGCGAACGAGCAACTTTCCGCTCCCCAGCTGCCATAAAAGTGCAAACAATGTGAAGTCTTTCAATATTCCTGTTGGAATCTCCACCAACTGATATGGTCTGATATGCCGGGTCTGGATCTGGGTCTGGATCTGGGTCTGGTTGGTTCAGTGGATTAGGTAGGTGTTTGGGTGTTGGGGAGTGCAGGTAGGAAAATGGGTCGCCTTCCGCATGGTTTATCTGCGAGTAGGTTGGGCTAGTGGGAGCCATAAAGTATCTACCATATTGCGAAAGATTAAACGGGAGCTCTTAAACTTTTGCACACCAACTACAACTGTAAATGGGGGGAGAAAGAAGCTTCTCCGGATTGATATACAAATGCATAAATAAATTATTCAATAGTCGAGTTGGTATACTCATTTTCATCCTTATGAACCTTTGATTGAGTACCTGTATACCGTATATACTTCGGTATACATATATAGTAACCGAAATTTGTTAGCTAGATCTTATCCTGCCCCGATTAAGAACCTATTCCTTAATATATTTGTTTTATCTTTGTTAATGAATATTGCTCGTGAATAGTGAACAATTCTAAATTACGAATTCATTTTTTAAAACTTCTAAAACGTTCTAGTTTCAACCGGCTCTTAGTTTGGTAACTCAAGTTTGGCTACTACTTCGCCCTTTCCATTTCTTCTCTCAATTTTTTCATTTTTCCCGTACTTATTGTAGATTAAAAACTTTTTAATTGCCCATTGACTTTGATGTCTTTTTCTCTTGCCATTCCTTCCCATTGTCTTGGCCAAAGTTTTCTGCGTTAATTAAATTTCTGCCAAGGGTTATATTGGCGAAAATACCGATATGTCAGCGCTCACTTCCCCCTGTCTGTCTATCGATCTGTTGATCCGCCCGACTTCACCTCCCTTATTCGTCTGCTGACAGTTATGCCGCATATTATTTGCTTTTGTCTCTTTTTTATTACGGGTAGTTTTATTGACAGACGCCCGTTGCGAAGCTCCAACGTCATGAAATTTCACTCTGCGGTAGTTGGGAAAACTGAAGCTCCACACATTGGCAGTTGGTTCGGTTTCTCGCATTTGTTCGAGGAAATCTACTGCTGTCTGACAATGCAGTTGGCGAACTTTTTGAAGAGCTCTCGAGATGAGTGCTTAAGTGTGGGCAGACCCAATTGCAAATAGAATATTTTGGCTTTGCCCTTTAATTTGTAAGAATTTATTTCAGGGGGAAAATATAGCTATTTTTATTAGATTTTTAGTTAAATTAAAATTTTACATACCAATATTCAAGCAAAAAAATATTTATATATATGGGGTTAAACCTTGTATATTTGTTATTGTTAATAATTTTTAATAATTACATTTAAAATTTAAAAAATATATTTCGACTGTAGACGTCGCACAGTTGCAGGAAATCTAATTGGCTCACGTCAATTTAACTATTACGCATTAAGTAAAAAAGTAAAATAAATAAATTAACTAATAAACCAATTTTTAAATGAATAGATAACACCATTACAAAATAAATATACACAAAGTTGATTTAAGATTTTTTTTAGGATTTTAACCTCTTCCGATCTCGCATAAGCAAATTACTCCGACTTCGTGAAACACTACGCTACATCCATACCTGTAGCTCATGCGGCGATTGTCATGCGAAATATTGTTTTATTTTGACAAAAAGAAATGTTTTTTTTCAGAATAGAGAGCTTGCAAAAAGAGTGTGAGATGGGTACAGCATGAGAGCATTGAATTCTTCTTCTTGTTATTTAACACAACCATTTTTTAGTACCGGGTATCTTACAGTCGAGCTTACTTGACTGAAGCTTTCTCACGGCGTAGTTAGGTGGTAAGTTCAGGCATATACTAATATAGACTACAAGACGTAGAACTACCAAATATTGGCTTCTCTTCCCTTCCCCCCAACGCTTTCTTATCAAACTAAGCTTTATGGTAGTTCATAGTTCGTTTCATACAAATGCTCACATAAGCCCCAAGCTGCTTATAAAACTTCAAACCTACATCAACTTTAACAGCTTTCAGCTGAGTCGAATTCTATTCAGTCATCGGTAACCGCTGCTTTTTCGCTGTAAAAACTCCAATTGAGCAATCTTTTTAGTGACCATAAATATTAAACCTCGACGAAAACATCGAAACACACACGGCTCCAGGGACGGAGGGAAATTATGAGAGACGTGTCCATTTATCACGCACTTTGAATTGACCCCGGTGACCGGACTCGAGGCAGGGAGACACTCACTCAGTCCCAGTGAACAGACTTCGTGCACGTCAGTGTAATAACACTAAGATCGCGATAGAGCCCCAGCAACCCCTTAGAACTATTTCCCTTCGACATCCCACCGATAAGACAAAGAAGCATAACTATAAAATACTAGAACGATCGCCCCCAGTCAAATACTCTGCCTGAGAGAGTCTGAGAGTACGGAATACGCCAGGCCCACGAAGCTCAACTAAAACAGATGCAGAATACTCTAATTCATTTAAGTTTTCAGTCCAGCACAGACACTTGAAGATAAAAACGTCTTAATGTATTATGTATGTATCCACACCAGGGATAGCATAGCACTAGAAATTTATTTAATAATTAATATAAATATTTATTTGTTTTATTTATATATACACATTTAACTTTGAATTTACCAAAGCTGCAAGAGTGAACAATCAAGTAAATTGTTTAATGGGGGAAACGAAAATTATTCTGATTGTCTCAAGGAAAAAAGTAGAGGGGCAATTCCGTATTCTAGTTTCAGATGTCATACCTTCACACTTAAATAAACACGTTGTAGCCCATGTATTTTCTTTTTTATTTTCGTCAAGTGAACAATTTATATTTAATACTACCAAGAATCTAAATACTTACAGCAAACTTGAATATTGAAAATAAAACAAGAAAGGAAGCTTGCTTCGGCAAGCCGAAGTTCAGACACCCTTTTAAATTTTAGAATTGTCGAAATGTATTGGGATAATATACAATACAATTTTTTAAATTTATCTGCATAGGTGTATACACTGCGGCTTGCCAAAGCTAAAACCAAGGATCATATATAAACTTTTAGTCCGATATCTTAATAACGACAAAAATCGGCTAATTTGGCCAGATGTTCTTATGTCAGCTTTTAGATATATTGGTCTAATCTTGGCCGATCCGACTATATTAACTGCAATAGAATTAAGACTATTTCAAAAGTATTAACCCGATAACTCAAAAACTGAGACACTAGGTTGCGTAACAACGGACAACGGACAGACTGACGGACAGACGGACATGGCTAAATCGACTCTTCTTTTTATTATTTAACACAAACATTTTTTGGTACCGGATATCCCACAGTCTAGCTTACTCGACTGTAGCTTTCTTTCTTGTTTTATTTCATATTACTAAGACATATTTTCTCTATATATGTATATATATTTTAAGATAATTTGTCTTATATTTCTATCAACTGTGCTTAAGTTTACTCAAGCAAGAAATCAATTATTGGTCGTCATTTACTTATAACCCATTTCGAAGAGGGATTCAAGCATTATGTGCCCCCAAAGTTTTTGCTGGTAACAGCCAACGACAAATTTCGGAGCTCTGAAGCCAATAACCCAACTTCAATACATCATTTGATAGCTGCCACCCAAGTAGTCTATTTAACCAATCCGCCCAAAATAAGTGCTGCCAACTTTATTATACCTCAGTCCTTGGGGCTTGGCCTCCATTCAAAAACATGTAGGTATAGACGCATACTTTTTTTTTTGGCGCCGCAAAGTCTTGCCTTAAGAATAAATGGCGTCGGGCGTAATATTCGACTGTGTGTCCCCACAGAGCTGCCCTTCACTTTGGCCTTACCACCGTCCACAAAACTAAAATTTGCAATTTTTTCCACTTTGTTGTCCTCGCCCCAGGAAGCTGCGTCTAGAATTTTTTTGCTTAGTTAGTTCTGCGCACATCTAAATAAGGAGTTCGTCGTCGATGGGGCAGTTGAGTGTGACAGAGCCCACAAATAAGTACGTTCACTCCGCCAATGCCGCCACATTGGCGCCTGCTTTCAGTCTGGGACAATCCTGCAGGATATTTTGGTTCAGGCCAAGCCGGCGACCGAAATCTCCTGCAGATTGGCAGACAGCTGAAAGAAATAATACATTTTATTTTCTTAATCCTAATGCGAGCATAATTGAATTAAAACCAATTTAATCCAGCTTAATTGATTTGTAAATTTACTTTTACATTAACGAAAGTCATTCCTCTTAGTAGTATTCACGACTAAAATAGGTCAACAATATATGTAAATATATGTTTGTAATTCCCTTTCTTAGTTACAATGGTTAATTACATGATTACTGATAAGTGATGGATCAGTAATCAGTGATCTAGTTGTACACCGTTCTAAAAATAATCGGCTTTGAACCTGTCCTTGCGCTTTACGTCAAAAAAAATGGTATTTAATGTGGCGCCACCTTTTCTTGAAAAGGCGGGTTGCTAAATCCATTTCGCCCACTACCACAATTGCAGCACGGCACGCTGCATTCTTAGCTACATCATAATCATCAAATTCTGACAGAACAGCTAAGGATTCACTGAATTCGTTATTAATAATTCCTAATAATTTCCTTTGTGTTTGTTATCAATATTTCAACCATTGATATATGCCAGCAGCAATCCATCAGTATCGTATAAAGGTAGCGTTCTATTTTAGCGCTCCTCTTTTCTGATCATGATGGGAAAAATGTTTGCATCATGATTAGTAATCATGCTCGTTCAGCACAACTATCGTCTGAATTCCACCAGTGATCAGTAACCATGTTGTTCTGGTGAACGCAACCAATCTCTTCCAAAGAGCAGTTGATGCCTTAGACCTTAGAATATGAGATTAGAGATAAATTGGTCTTTGCTTAAACTGTAGCGTCCCTGCAAGCCCGAACTACCAAACTTTTGGCGCATCCATTCGCCTGTTTTGCACCCGTCCCGTCAGCGTTTTGTTTTCCGCCTGGATTCTGTTATTTGTTTTGTCGCCGCCAAGTCGGCATCATCTTTGCCGCTGCTGCCGCGCCGTCGGCAGAGGTTGCCAAAGGACTTTGCTGTCGAGGGTCCTGTTCAGTTCCGCGTTTGAGGTCGAGCAACACGCACGCGAAATCTTTGTCGGGTATACGCGGAGTTCCAAGTTGCAACATGCTGCGTCGCACCTGACATCATGTTGCTGATCGCCGGCTCTCTCTCTTTCGCAATACTGATCTTGGTGGGGTTAGTTTCGTTCCGTTCCCGCATTCTGTTGCTCTCCTGTTTTGTGAACACTTTGCTGTTAAAGACGGTTTCGTGTTAAATACAAGGTTAAGGAAATCTTTAATATTGTTGTTTTGAGAAAAACGAAAAATTATTTCAACACAATTTTCCTAAACCGTCAAACTTTTCTGTAATCGTTAAACAATTAAATCGAAAACATTAACCTATAAATATTTAAATCAACACTGAAATCAAATAAAATAAATTCTATCAAAAGGCTACAATAAACTAATTTCAAGAAACAGAAAAAAAAAAATTTTACTTGCTTTCAAAGTTATAAATTATGGCCACAAAAAGTGGTCGTTGGCCCCATAGTGCAGTGTATCTACGGTCCGCTCGCGGAGCAGCTCAACTGATCTTGCTCAACATTTACTGGGGTTAGTTGCCGTACTACCGCTCGCCGAGCAGCACGCACGATCGAGAGGCGCGCGCGCGAGTGTTTGCGATTTGAGTGTATCTACGTATCTGAGCGGGTGTATCTGGAGTGCGTGATCACCGAAGTTTGCTCGCGGCTGTTTACCCAACTGATTACCGAAGTGTTGCATGAAGTAAAGATCTGTAAGGAATACAGAGAATTACACAAGTATAAAAGGTTCATGAGCAGCCTTCCAAAGCTATAAATAAGTGAGCAAAGCCAAAAGCCTTGGCGAAACGTGTTTGTGACGTGCAAAAACGAAATACGCGCTGAAGTGAATGAATATATGTATTAGCTCCAAACCGGTCAGCCAATGTTCTGCGGGCAAACCCAATTAAAATATCGCCAACGTTCTCCAACTCTCAGAACTGCTGACACAGAAAGATAACAAAAAGTTCACCTACAAACGCTTAAATTAACAACCGGGCAGCGAGCTGACAGTTGATAAACAAACAAGTTGCTGCCACTATTAACAACGCGGAAGTGCTGTTCATTGCTAGGGTGTCCGTATTCGTATCCCATTCCTATGGAGTCTTTTAATTTGTTTCCCCCTTTTCTGCCGAAATAGCAGCAAATTATAGGGGCACCCCGGAGATTTTCCTAGGTGCAGGGAGATGTGCAACAATGGCACAATCATTTAATGGAGCGTGTCGAAATGAGTTCAGTTCAGTCCTCGTACATATGCATGCGACGAATAGGTTGAACACATGCCACTCAAAAGCATGCGAGTTAAAGCAGTGGCGTAGTGACCAAACAAAACTATAAAAATATACAAAGTAGAAGAAATAATTTACTAATTATTTACTAAATGAAGAAAGATGTACTTCTAAATTCAAGTGTATTTGATAAGAAATATTTAAGAAGGAATCTTAAATTTCTGGTATGGTTAGGAGAAGAAATCTTTGCACTCTGCCTAAGCTCAGGAGGGCCTAGAAATACAGCTTTCTTGAATACAGCTAAAAAATGTTGTCTACAAAAATATTTAATCATCATGATGCAATCTATTCCCCGAACCACCCTCAACAACGCTTTCAAAAAATATCAGTTTTTGATCTTCAAGCCAGAACATTAATCAACCCCCTTTACTGCATCCATGTCCCATTCAATCGAGCCGAACAGTAGCCTACACACAAGTTGCACAAACATGTCAAAGAGGGGGAACCAAAATAAAGGAATAATAAAATACTTTGTCTGGTGCACTGTGACTTTTTATTAGTTTTTTGTTCTCCAGTAGTTAAGTTACAGTTACGTTGATAGACGTTTTTGCCAATGGAAAAGTATTTTTCCTTTGTTTTTGTGTGAATTCTATGCCACAGCGCTGGTAAAAAATGCTTTACGAGTTGGCAAATTTTGAAACAAACAAATATCACATTGTTGCTGTTGATTTTCGCTAATGACTTTGGTTCAACTCCTGGAACACAAAGGGAAACAACCGAATAAACTCTGACTGTACTGGCACACGCACTTATCGCATCGCTCAGCTTAATCCGGATGAAATTCCCGAATCTCCCTCGCATATGGGTTTTCTGTTTTCCGAGACAGCTGTCTCTAATGGGAAGAGATGTGACCCTGTCTCACGGCTCCGCGTCTCGTGTTGCCTGTATCGTGCGTGGAAAGCCATCAATTAAAATTGGGAAACAGGAAGAATTTCCCACCATTTCCACCCTCCTTGTATCAATTTCTTTCCTCCGCTTTGAAATGTTTGTAAGAAATTCCTATTGGGACGGTGGTACAAAAATGGAACTTCCCAACACAAACAGGACCAATTAACGAGGCATCGTGTTCAAATTCACAAACGGACAGAGGGTCTTGACTTCCGTACAAAATGTCTATGGAAGAAATCTTCAAGTGATAATAAAAATGTTCAAACGAAGATGGATTTTAAAGCTTTTAGACTGTATAAATTTTCTTGAGCGACTAATCAAAATTGGTCATGCCTGAACATCGGAGGAACCGAAGGTGGTGCTGTAAAGATTTCGGGAAGGTGAAAGAAAATCAGTTTTTAATTTGTACTTTTTCGCACACCGTCAGGCGTCAACTTTAAAGTTGTTTTTGATTTCTAATAGCGTTTCTCTTTGAACTGCTCTGGCTCTGGCGCGAGAAAGTGTGAAAATCAGCGAGGGAAAAACTGTGCTCAGTTTTCCAGTTCAATTAGCCGCCACGGATCGCCGATCGCACAAGTCCATAACAATTTCCGGCCATCGCTCGATGGACAATCCAAGACATTCATCGGTTGCCTTTCCCTGAGCCCCTGAACACTTGGGCTTTCCCGATATGACGATCAGCAACTTCCATTACTTTACCTTGATTGACTCTCTAGAAATGGCAGTGTCTACTCCAATTTTGCTGTTTGGCGAGAGTCGATGTCAAACGCCTTGCAACTCCACCGATAGTCTCCCGCCAAACAGTCTGTCTACAACTTTCATGGGACAGCTGTTGGCTGATTTGCATTTCTGTGTGTTTGATGCCCGACAGACAAATGTACTCTTCTCACAGAGCAAGCCCAGAAACACTTCAATCGAGAAAGAAAGCCAAAGGCAAGTCGAATATGATGTCCCCTTGGAGCTACAGCCAAACAAGAAGCGATGATCGTAACTTGGAATAACCTTTCACACAAAATTATATGATCTATAGGTTACATGATATAAAGCTCCACCTCCTTAAGTTTGCTTTCCTTAGAGCACATCAACTTCTAGATATCCGCAAATAGATCCCAAAAACAGAGGGTTTAATTTTGCCTAATATTACAGGGTGTAAAACAGAGAAAACTTAAAAAAGGTTTGTAGTTGATACTTTATGAGGCAAAGAGGGACCCGCATTGATTGCCCGCTACTGTGCATCCGTTCACAGGGCTAATGACCCACCAAATCTCAGATATCGGAGCTCGAAGCGCATGTCTGGCATACTTAAGTAGAGTTTCATTGAGTCCCTACCTGTTTTACCAGCAACAGTTCATAGGCTCTGGAGCAAAAGGGTTTCATCTCATTTGCGGGTTCCTTTCTGTTGAGGTTAATTGCCCAACAATGCCTTATTTGAACCCAGAGAAATGATAATTATCAAAACTAAACAAGAAATGATTGTCGAGGAAAAACCATAAAAACAGAAAACTTGTCATGGGAAAATGAAAACATAAAGAGATGTGGGAAAGTTGAACGAATAGAATGGCAAATATAATAGACAAAGAGAAAAGTTTAAGACACTTATAGTAATATTTATACATACTAAGCACAAATTGTTTGCAATTATAAAAAACTCCATTAAAAATATTGTTCTCGCCGAATAAAAAAATTAAAAATTTTAATTGGTTATGAAACTAAATATAATGTTAAATATTGTCCACTTAACATAATAGTAGCCAATCTCATTTCGAGTAAATGTGTTCATATGATGAATCCACTTATTTGGCATACAATAATTACGTAAATGGTTTTCAAACCTGTCTTATGGCGCATATTACCGGCTGCCTTTCCGTATGCTTATCCTATCGTTGCACATTTCGTCCTGGCTAATTGGAGCTGCACCTTTGGCAACATGTTGCAGTGGCAGCTGCCACACGGAACGCAAGCTGCAACCACCCTTGTGGATGGCTGACACTCAATAAACAGCCATTATGGTCTCCCTTTGCCTTCATGTTGTCGGACTGTCCGAGAGGAGTGGCACCTTAAAGGGCGAAGAACGTGCTGCAATCATTAATCAGCTGTGACTAATATTGTGGCAGCTGCTAGATGCAGCTCTCTGAGCTCCAGCCCCGCACTTCTAATTGCAGTTGACAAACACTGAGCCCATTGAGCGAGCATCAAACTCTGCCCCCATATGCTGCAGATCTAGACCACAATGATTCTCGGAAAGGCCAACTCCTCGACTGGGCTCTTATCTCGAACTTCCATTTAGTGCTTCAGTTTCTACAGAGGGCGCTCCCCTAAGTTCTTGAAAATTTAATTATCATCGTGCCAGAATTATTCTTATTCTTCGCGAGGTAGATGAGTTGTTTTCTTCGGCTCAGCCGATTTTATCAATTTAAGAATATATACATATATAATATTAAAATACAAAATTTCCATTTAAGAGTATTTGGAATAAGTGAACACTAGAGTTTCCACTGGCATCACCTCCTCTTTTTTTTTTGTCACTTGATTTACAAACTCGGCACTCTTGCGCCCGAGATCGTAAGTGTGGGACTGGGATTATCTGATGCCGTATCTAAAGACATCCATCAATATGTCTGGACTATATTAATCGCATAGAAAGCATCTCGCAGCCACTACTCTGCCACTTCCACTTAGCTTTCAAGATAAACAGGCAAATTTGCATACAAGCCAAGGCGGAAAGAGGAGCGCAAGCAAGAGTCTATTGTGGAATCATTCAAAACTCAAAAAAAAAAGTCTAAAAATCTAATCAAAATGAAATTCTTTAAATTCTTTATCTTCTCTCTGGTACACAAATCACGTCAGCAGACAATTTATCAGCAAGCCCTGGTCGAAACGGGCTGAATTCTTAAAGCTAATGAAATGCAATTGGAAATTTATTGGTCTGCATGCTGATAAGGCTCTGCCCGAACCCGAATTTCGGGCGGCGGCTGAAGAAGTGGAGTTCCACTTGGCTTGTCCGTAATTACAATTGCCAGTCGCTGGCTTGGGGAGCTTCTGCCGTTCACAACTGGGTCCATCCACATGACGGACACCAACAATAGGGGTATCTGAAATTATTGTGTAGCTACAAAACAATGACGACAACATCGCATCAGTCTGTCAGTCCGCAGTCGATATCGTGTGCATGTTGCATGCAAGGTCGGCCGCCCTTCTCCCTTGTTGATTATGCTGATGACTTTTCGGGCTCTATATCTCTAAATTACTTCCGAGGCCTCTCTTCATTGCTAATAATAATAATGAAAAAGGTTTTCTCTCCCGTACTCTTTGCGATGTAAGTATATGTTCGGGCAATAGCTTAGGGTTAATTCGTCGAATTTGTTTATGTCTGCCTAACATGCAGCAACACAAAGACGGAAGCTGAAGGATTACCAAGGTGGCAGCAAAGTCATTGCCTCGCCCAGAGATAAAGATTAGATAAAGAGCCTCTGACATTTTTTAGTACGCGAAATTATTAATCGTTGAATGCGCTACTTTAACAAAAGTTATACAAAATATACTTAGCTCTCATATGCCTTAGCATAGGACATCTTATCATTTTGAGCAAAATTTTGCATTAATTTTATTTTTGTTTAATCCACCTGATAAACATTAAGTATGTGTGCTGATTCAAATCCGGCTATCTTTGCAAACACATGTGACGGCTTCTCTGGCGGGAGATTGCAGTCTTTCCACTCTGTTCAGCAGACATTATCTCTGCCTTGGCGTCATCATTAACTTTGTTTAGTCTATTAGGCACGCATTTTTCAGCTACTAGAATTCAACTTAGATTGAATGAAATTCTGGCTCAGCCACTCATCGAATTGACCTTCGTTATACAATGGGTGGCCATGCATCTTTATTGCAAACTCAAATGCAATTGCCGCATCTCGCGCCTCAAGTAACTCTTAATGGAATGCATTAGGGCTATATATAAGCCTCTCTGACGCAAAACTCATTTCCCCACTCGAACGATCCTCTCGAGTTACGTGGATGTTATGGTGTACGATGTTGCATAGCCGCACAGACTATGTAAGAGTATAGGCAACGAAACAGAAACTTAAATTAGCCCCAATTGTTTATAATTGTGCAAAGTGCTTCAGTCGTTGTCAAGTGCGTCGAGTGAGGAAGTGGAGAACGGCCAGAAATCGCCTTGTCCGGTCACAATTATTATGAAGAATCTTAAGAACCGCAAACCAGTTTGCCGGAAAATCCACCCGTTCAATGTATTTCGAATAGGACAGCAGCTGTTCCAGACTGCACAGAATTTACATCTTTATTTACTATAGTTACGAGGTGTGTTCAAAAAGTATCGCGAATTTTGTGTTTTTTCAAAAATTATTTATTTGTTCATGAATATCTATTTTGTCCCCTTCAAAGATATTGTACACTTGTCCCAACGGTTTTTCCAATCTTCAAAGCATTTCAAAAAATAATTTTTTTTATCTCGTTCAGCTCCTCTTTCGATGCCGTCTTTATCTCGTCAAGCGTAGCGTAACGTCGTCCTTTCACGTCCTCTTCAGTTTAGGGAACAAGAAAAAGTCACAGGGGGCCAGACCTGGGGAATACGGTGGCTGCGGCATCATTAGTGTGTTGTTTAAAATGTCGCGCACAAGCAACGATGTGAGCGTTATCGTGGTGCAAAAGCCAATTTTTGTTCTTTTCGGCCTTTCGTCTCGGCTTTCTGAGAACATTTTGTACCACCGATAAGCCTCGGTAATTTCGTTTTTCACACAAAATTTGATACAGGTTCTTTGATCCATTTATTTGAATATGTAAATATCGAAAACAGTCCAAAACACGTGCAAGCAAAGCAGCTGTCAAAAATTAAGGGAACATTCAAAATGGCCGAGCTTGTCGGCATAAGTGAGAGACATGATGTTGGTACTCATCTGATAACGCCACAAAAAATCGAAATTCGAATATACGTAACCCGCGAAAATTCAAAATTCGCTATACTTTTTGAACACACCTCGTATATAGTCACTACAGTGACAAGAACAAGTCTGTTCATCTATTACAGTTTAACTATCGACAAATGATACCCGTACGCCGATCTAACTTGAAAAGATCTTATGATCGCTTAATGCAATCTCAGAACTATTTTCATGACTTAAGAAACAATAAACTATTATAGCTGCAAGGGAATAAACACAAGCTTCCTCTCAGGTTTTTTCGCTACCGGTTTAATTTCCAGATAATGGAAGTCCACAACGTCAGAGTTAAGTTTAAATGGAAAATAAAATTCAAAATACTTTTAGTGTTTCAGATTGTTGTCGCTCCCTATTCAAGGCGAAGACCGTTTCTGTTTTTTTTGCTTTTTTGCATAAATACATAAATTTTATAATTTTACGATCGGAGCTCAGGCGCGGTAACCGATAACCGTTCGTTGATAAGCCCGATGTAAACCGGATTTTGGTGGAACAACTTTTGGCGATTCTGGCGCCGCTGTCAACAAAAACATTTTCAAGTGCCTATTTTTATAAATTTGACATACGAGCCATAAAAACACATTAGTTACGGTCCTGGATTTTGGTTTCCCCATTAAACATTACTACGATTTCTTACTGTCACGATTTTTTAACTTAGCACACCCTGACTGATCTAATAAGGTGACTTCTTGAGCAGAGTGGAGGAGTTCAATAACTATTTCAAGATTTCTACCCCACACCTGAGCCCGTCAAAACAGCCGCTCAAACATGACTGAGCTACTTAGATATGCAGGTGACAGCCACAGTCAACCTTTTGTATATTTTGCGCATTTCGCTCTGTTTTGGCTTTTTGTTCAACAAGTTTTCGCCATTGAACGTTCAGAATATTTTGGATGCTTTGAGCCTGACACAATTAGCCGACGTGCTTTTGCCCGCGAATTGCGTAGCTGGAAATAATCTATCAATGAAGTGGCGGGGATACCACAGCCAATGCCAGAGCCCCAATGTCAGCTGCTTCGCAATAGCATCATCAGTAAAAATAGTCACAGATTCTGAGACGACCCCTTGGAGTTGTTTTATTAAACATGTGTTGATCTCTGGCTTATTCTCTCGATGGCGACGGGAATTCACGCCTTAATCGTCAACATTTTAATATAGAAAATATTTCGCTTCATTTCCTAAACACATTAATCAAGTACTAGTCCCAGTCAGCTAGTGACTTTAAAGCGCTTTTGCTATGGTTAGCTGTAGGTACTCATATTCAAAGCAATTTCCTTTTCCGATTTGGCTGGATGATAAGACAGCATCGGCTGCCTCGCTGTCTAGACTTTGCAGTTGGGCTGCCCACAGGAAAGGCTGGAAGACAGTGAAGCTGGGATGAAAGACACTCGCGATAAGTCTAAAGCCTGCCTCCCAGGCCGCGCTTTGCGTTATGGCGAAAGTTGTCAATGCTGTCAGAGGTGCGTTCCAGATAGGCAAAAACTGAAAACGCCTGCGCATAGGGAACCAGACCTGAACCCCTGCCATTTAGCCAGTTCCAAAGTTCAATTCGGATATATTTTTTAGCATAACAATAGATACAAAGCGAACTATTAAATGCCAATGCAAACTGCAATTGCATAAATTTCAGAAGACAATGGCGAGGCTCGAAAAAATCCAAACAATTAGACGCCCACATGACCCACAAAAGTCACAATTCGAAATATCGTTACAGAAGGAAGAAAAAACTGGCAAAGATAAAATGTGAAGCCCTGTGGGGGTTGAAAGTTATTGAATTTTTGACAACAAATAATTTATGTTCGCTTGACTCGAATTAATTTGCACGATTCGTTGGGTTGATTGAAATTATTGGCCGTTGCACTGAATATGCAACGTAATCTGTTCTGGAAAAATTCCAAATGAGCAATTTCCAAATGATAGACATTCCTAGGCTTCGCCTAATCAAGTCCACAATTAAATATGCTGTTTATAAGAAAGTCCGGGTAGAGAGAGGGGAATGGGTGACTGTGCGAGCTAGAGATCCGCCAGCAGACCATGAACTCCAATCAAAACAATTACAGCCAATTCACACTGCGCTAAAAACAACACCAACTGTCCGGAGCAGTCACTCACTCCAGTCACAGCTGCGGAAAGCTCGGTGGTACAGAGAATCAACAGCAATAAAGTAGAAACATCGAAACGTCGTTCGTATGTTGATGACATTAGAAAATCGTTGTTTATTGCATTTCCTTGTTATTATTGTTGCTGAGGCTAGCTGGCCGGCGAGTCAGCAGTCTTTGTTACATCGCCCCACAAGGAATCAGAACTCCTTCGGCGCGCCGCTCCAAGTGTCAACGAACCGAAGCGACGAGCCAGCCAGTTGACAGCCAGCCACAGCAAAATAGCAGCAGCAGTTCTTGGGCCTGGGACACGCTTATCCATAGATATTCTTTAAGTGTTCCTGTGCTCGAAAGTGCCAGACAGATGTTAAATAATTGCGAAATATGGAATACACAGTTCTCTATAGAAGAAATTAACATATTTTATCTCGATTGCATTCGAAGGGCTTTTACTGCAATCTTAAAACTGTTCTCAGATATTTTGTAACAGATAATCTTTTCCTCGTTCTTTTCAAACGTCAGGTCCAAGCGTTCCTCACAAGACAATAGTTTTATAGATTTGATTGAAACCATGGATACAACTTTCTATTTGCATTAAGCCCTTTACTTACAACCTACAATGTGCTGAGTTTTTCCGACTTCTTAAGGATACGTCACGTGAATTAGATGATAATTAGGCGTTAGTCAGAAAACTTGGCCCTAGAAACGAACCAGGTATGACGGACAGGCACGAGTGCTAGTCCCACTGTGACAGGGGAAGGAGAGTTAAGGGAGTGACGGAGTTCGATGAACAAGCCGCTTCAATTTATGACTTCTGGCTTCAATTAATAATGATTGATACAGTTTTATCTCTTAAGTCCCAAGGGGCTCTAGCAATGAACATTTAAGTGCGCGTAGTTGATTATAAACAAAAAACCTCTATTTGAATGCCGCAGCAATTAATCAATGTTTAAAGTGAACACACACAAACCAGGCTGACATGAAAACGCTTGGAGTTTAGAGAAAACGAAGGGTCCAACAGTCGAGACGATGTCCACAGCCAGTGCCGGCAGTCGCCCGCCTCCCTCACCGATCTCGGTCCCCATCTACGATGGCTACGCCACGATAAGAGCTCGTGGCCTGACCCGATCCCGATCCATTCGGGCTGCGGAGTCCCAGGCATCAATTGACGGTCAGCCGACTCCGATTCTTCAGAAGCCCAGACGCCAGCGAACCGTTTCCCTGAGGAGCAACAACAGTCTGCCCGGCGGTCAGCCGGAGGAGATATATGCCAGAGCTAAGCCTGTGCGGACCCCCACCATTGGCGACCTGGAACCCATCTACACCAACCCGTCGGGGTTCCGCCCGCTCTCGGATGCCTCGATCTCTTCCGGGGGCGGCAGCATGCCCTGCGACTACCAGAACGTTAAGAAGAACTCCCGGTTCTCCTTGGACTCTTTGCAGAGCAGTGCCACTCCCAAGACGCCGGATTACAATACCGCCGGCGAGGAAGAGCCCATTTTTCTCTACACCGCACCAGACAGTCCGAAGCGAAGGTTGGATAGTGGAATTCGTGGCTCCTGCGACAGCTCCGACCGGGGCTGCTATTCTCCGCTGCCCCGTATGAGTTTTGACATGCAAGAGCGCGACTCTCCGCGCTTGAGGCCGCCGACCCTGCGTCACAACTCCATCGGTGCCACGGTCAATCGGCGCCCTTTGACCTTGTCCCTGAGCGAGACGCCCCGCTCTCCCTCTGGGCTGCCACCTCCAGCTCCAGTCCGACGGGAGAGCCTGTACGCCAAGCCAAAGATATATGCCACGCCCACGAGGCCGCCGACCACCACACGGCTCAATCTGTACGAGCTGCCTATTGCGCCCCAGCGGAGCAACAGCGCCGAGCTCCTGGAGAGGTCCTTCACAAGTCAGAGCCTGGCCACCATCGAGGACGAGATGTTGGTGATGCCTAGTGCCATGCCCATGCTGCCCAGTGCCGTCGACAGGCGCTACCACACGCTGGGCCACATGAGGGTCAAGAGCATGGGCGCAGGTCTGCATCGTAGCCTGGACGTTCCAGTGGGTTCCATGCTGGACATGGCCACTGGTGGAGGGGGAAACTGGCGACACAAAGGGGGCAACAAGTCAGCTGGCAACATATACGCTTCCGCGGAGGCGGCGGTCAGCGATCTCAACCGGATGGCTCCGGAATACATGGACCCCCTGGATTTTAAGATTGGATGTCAGACGACGTTGCGGAGCAAGCCCCTGATCCCGTGGTACGAGCTGGCCATTCGAAGAGATTTTAAAAGACAATCCTGTCCGCCGATAAGCGGCTCGTCTATCTCTGTAGGCGGAGGAGTCGGTGCGCCGTCCTTGACCTTGGCCACATCGCCGCGCGAGGAGCTTGAACAGGTGATGTACAATTATAATGGGATTAGTGTCTCAGTAATAGGGTGAAGAAGATTTTAGGTAATGGCAAGCGCAGAAAATGTCGTATATTTTTCTCCAAATATACGTCCAGCTTCTGGTGTTCTTGAAGAAGAAGTGGGCTTTACAAGTTTCAGCTAGAATTCCATCTGGTATTCAATGCTGCCCCATCCTCTGATCCACTTCTGAGAGGCTGTCTTGCAATGTCAGACTGCACAAATTCTACAGTGCCATGTTGTATCTTCTTCTGTCTGTTACAAAATTCATGTTGTGCTTGTTTTGCTCCCAGTGATGTCTTCACCTGGCATTCCTCATCCGGCTATGCCATTACGAATGCAGCTCATCCAGTAAGGCCAAGCTATGCAGGTCCAGACTGTGGACAAGAACTCAACATTCACAGTCGCACTTGACCAGCGATTCCTAAGTTGTATCGAATTTGGCAGAGACGAGGCCAGAATCCGAGCCCCATTCAGCTGTCAGTCGCCGTTAGATGCGCTGTGCGCTGATTGATTCAATCAAAGTATCACGAGAAGCCAGGCTGCATTTGTCTCTGCAGAGGTATTTGGCTTGGGACTGGCTGGCATATTAAGTAAACGGGCCAGGCCAAGCTAAGTCTCTCCCATAGATTGCAGTTTTGACTGTATTGGATCTGAATCCCACAGCAACGGTAGGCCCAGCTCCACCAGCAACATCTGTTGTTGCTGATGACCAAAACCGATGACCTGATTTCGCAGAACATGCAATTGATATGTCTTGCAAAGGAAACAGAGTCTGCTCGGCCATTGGAGTGCCCTGTATGCAGTCACTTCGACGATATGGTTTCTTACACCCACACTCGGGAAAATGAGATTATTATTGTCACTTGTTGTTTTTCATAAATCTCATATTTAAATTGTAAAGGGTACAAAGACCTAAATAATGACAACTGATTTAGCTTTTGTCAGAAATAAAAAATGTGGCAATAATATTAGTATATTCAAGTTATTATACGCTTTGAACTTGTTAACTAATTGTTTCGAGAAATTATTTGTGTTTATTTGACCTTTCTGGGAAATAACTTGAGTATCTAAATCTATGGAAATACCCGACAAATCGAATATCCCACACCCATTCAAATCCATCGACGAACCCAAAAAGACCAAACAAAAACTTAAGCTCTGAAGGCATGAAAACTAAGAGACTTCGTCGCCAATTGCGGGTCCAATCAATGTCAACTTTCAAAACAAATAAAGTTGCCATTATGCCAAGCTCTGAGTAAGTTTGTTTTTCCTCGATTTTTCGTTTTGGTTTTTGCGCATTTTTGATAGGACGCTGGTTTTTGAAGCGGTTTTTAAGTTTATCCCCAGTGCCGCTGCCGAGTTTTTAAGGCGTTTTTCATGTTCATTTCATGTTTATTTATGAGCAGCTCCAACAGCTGGCACGCCTCGGTGTATGTGGGTAACCTGAGCCGGCCAAGAAGTCAACTGTGGAAAGTGAAATTGTCAGATGGCGTGTGAACAGGCGCCGCTGTCAGCTTCAGCAGCACTGATCACTGCCCGCTGACCAGCAAGTCAGAGGTGATATCAGAATCTTGATTGGGGGTCAAGCGGACAGGGTTTGAGTGCCAAAACTCAAATGCCTTAATTGATTTAATTCATTCGATTTATTCGTTTTGGTTTTATTATTTGTCACCATATTGTCACCTATGTAGCCAGCGTTTATTGCGTCATTATGATGCGAACTAGACTATAACATGATTAATGGGAATTTATTGGAAATGGTTATTCGTTAAATTAATGAAATTTAAGGATTTTTTGTGGCCTCGTAGATTGATTCAATTGACAAATAATTCTAGTACCTGCGAGGCCTTTGGCAGTCCATCGTTGATTGTCAGGAAATATATATATTTTAACCTATCAACTAGGTGATTCGGCGTTTGTTTATCTTAAGGTCAGTCAAGGAAGTGCCCTTGTGGTAGGTGGTTCAGCGTTACCTTAGGGTCCGCCAAGAAAATACCTATATACTAGGTGGTTCGACGTTCGTATACCATAGGGTCAGTCAAGGAAGTACTGTTCACACGATCTAGTTCAGTAGGTAGTTCAGGCAATGCCAATCGACACCTCCAGTACTGTTGGGATGCAATTGCGTCTTGGCTAAAGTTAAGGGGGAGATACTTAAAAGGAACATTTTCGGAAGTTATAGCACGCTCTACCTTAATTTTTGCGTTCTTCCCGAAACCGAAACCAGATAAGAAGCTAACTTTGCCAAGCCGAAATTTATTTTTAAAGGAACAGATAATAAGTTTTATTCGATATCTTTAAATTTGTTCCTATAGCAGCTATAAGATATGGTCGTTTGATCTGGGTTATATACTTATGGGAATAGAAAGAGACTATCTGCTAAGTTTAAATCAGATATCTCACCAACTGAGAGACTAGTTTGCTTAGAAATGGGCAATGGCAACGGAATGACTGGCGTCTGTTGATGCTATATATTTGATATATATACTTTATCGGGTCAATGTGTGGCAAACTTCTGACTTAAATTATAATACTGCAAGGGCATAACAAGTTATGTACCGATAGCCCCAAAATGTTTCACACATGTTTTGAGGGCACAATTATTTTCACATAAATATTTGTTTAGCAGCTTTTGGATCTATACATTGAGTTCTAGGGTGTACGACGTTTGGGAGGACCCGCCGCAAGCTGCTCAGGTGCGCCATTTTGAAGAATCTTAAAGTGGCAAAATCACTTTGTTTTAGGGAAAAATAATAAAAAACAAGAAAGAAAGCTAACTTCGGTAAACCGAAGTTTGTATACCCTTGCAGACTGAAAATTTCGGCTCGATAGCTCAAAAACTAGTTTGCGTAGAAACCGACAGACAGACAGACTGACTGTCTGACATGGCTAGATCGACTGTGCTGGTGATGCTGATAAAGAATATACATATAAACCTTATGGGGTCGGAGGTGCCCCCTTCACTGCATTGCAAATATCATGGCAAAATTATAATACCCCCTGCAAGGGTATAAAAACATGGTAATTTGGTGTTTCATATGAATCTCCCACCTTAACCATCAGTAAAGAGTGTAATTTACATTTTGAGGGTTATCTCCCCCTCTATGGCAGCATTTTTTAACCAGTTCAGGCCTCATTATACTTGTGCCACTTTTAGGCGCTGCGCCATGCATAATTATTAAATCTTTCAGCTGACAAAACGCCAACAAATTGGCAACTCAGGCTCGGCCTTAAATAACTTGTCTGTTTTTATCTATCGGGGATCGCTTATTAAAACAGTTTCTCTGTGATAAACGAGATGGCAACTGGCGATTGTGGCGAGTGGCCGAGTGCACATGAAATATCTCTATATCTCGCAGATAATAATTGCAGCCGCGGCACAGAGCTAACAAAGAAACTGGTTGACTAACTGATGGACTGAGTGAGTGAGCGTCTATCTCAATTGGCGGCCTGTTGGTTTTTCTCAGAGGCTTCGCGAAGGCAACAGTTTCCCCACAAGACTCTCTGGTTTTCCCCGTTCGCTTCTTTAAATTTGTAATTAAATTATACATACTCGTATTTATTCACTATGTAAGGCAGCAAGTTATTCCGAGCGGGGCACGTGTTTTAGACTCCTAGCTTGGACATTTACTCTGTACTTTTTTTGTTGCCTTTTGTCGACCTGTCACAGGTGGCTGAAGTCCGAAACCAGTTCTGTGCGAGTAGTTCCTCAGCAGGGTTCCCAGAAGACCAACAGCCGAAACCTCGATAAAAAAAAAGAACATGAAAACTTGTTTCCGACAGCAAGAAGAGCTGGAAGGCAGCGGCGACGGTGAAGACTCAGACCCAAAGACCCGTGATGAAGCTGTTCAGAAAAAGGACGATTCGCTGTCGGCTTCCCTCTCCAATTGCTACACAAACGTAGTGGCCTTTTTCCCCGAGGAAATCAGCGACTGACGGAGTAAACTCGATTCGACTTGAGCCCAGAATCAAAACAAACAATAATGGTCAAACAGAATTTAGCTGGCGAAACCACAAGCCTGAGTCTGGGTCTTCGTGTCTCTTGATAAGCAACAAAGAGGGGGAAGGTAAACAAATTCAAAACTTTTAGCTGGCATGTTGATTTGAATGCTCCACACAAATATTGATGCACAGCTGCATCTTCGTTGTCTTTTTAACGTGCCTCTTGCGGCTTCCGGTCTTGAAGAAATCTATAAGACACAAAAAATAAATCAACGAAATTAAAGGGGAACTAAGGGCACTTGAATGGCCATTGATCGCGTCACTGTCGCAAGTTATTGTGGTGATTGTCTGGGGAAATACGTTGTTGATTGAGGGATTATCTGCGAGAGCCAAGAACATCAACAAAAATAAGTTTTTCAATTACTGTTTATTTTAGTAATTTTGAAAAATCTATAATAATATGGATTCTAATTCTCTTAAAATGTTTTTACAATATCATGAAATTTCAATAAATGTTTTTTGGTAATCTCCACTCAAAATCAAAATCTCCAACAAATTTGGAAACGTCTTTTTCTTTCCATGTCAGGTAAGTTTATATTCTGCAAACTCTCATCCCAGGGGTTTGGCGTAAGCTTGCTGCAGACACCATTATCCATGGCAGACATATTTGTTGAACATTAGACACTAGCTTTGGACAATCGCAGAGCGGGACCTAATCGGCAATTTTAAAAATAATAGAGCTAGCAATCTTGATTTTTCACCAGCCACTGGGACAGACGATTTCATTGTGGGAGCAGGCAAAGTTGCATTGGCGGCGGATCAAAGGCGATTCAGCTGGCCTGTGCGAATAACTCCGTGGGATGGCTGTCCTTCTCTTTCGGTTCAGCTGTCTCAGATGCTTAATGATGATTTGCTATTTCTCTTCGCTCGCGGCTCCGAGTCACTTGCCCCAGATCCTTAGGCCCATGCCCCTGTTTTCTTAGTTTTGGTCAGGCACTTCAATGTGTGAGTTGGTTTGCGCGACGATACGAACCTGATGGGGCTATCTGGAATCTCAAACAGGAAATCCATTTCCACTCATATGAATCGATTATTTTACAGTCACAAAAGAAGCCCCTCTTTATAAAATCAAATTTTGTGACTATTTATAGTAACGTTTACAAAAATAAACTAGAAATAATTCTACTTTTCAAAATTTCAAAAACTTAACTCAAATTAAATTTTATTATAAATTCTAAAATATTATATTAAGATCAATTATGTCAAGGCAAAGCTATTATCAATTCAAAATACCTTTCTAATGACATATAGCACGTTTCTGTAGCTTTAGTCGTTTAGAAGTTATGGGCGCGAAGTTATTCTTAGCTGTTTTTCCGCCAAACTAGCGTGAAAACCAAAATGTGGTTGTTCAAGCTGTTGAATAAAATAAAAGTGGTTCCAGGATTCTAAAACAAAAAAAAATCCACAGACCCACAGACAGACAGACAAACAACAGGACAAACGTTTTCATTTCGGAAAGGTCGGTAAAATGTTGTTGATTGAATATCTTTTGAACGGAATATCGGATCCGGACAAGAACATTAAAAAATTTGGGATTTTGGCTCCACCGGCCCCAATAGCTTCCATTTTCAAAATTTTAAATTTCGCACTTTGACTCCCATTTCTCCTGAACTAATCAGTTTTTGAAAATATAGTAGCAGATTTTCAATTTTTTTTCTATATAGTAGTCTCCTTGCGCACCAAAGTCCCGGTGCTCATTGTCCCTACGTGGACTGCAGTGATATATATTAAATTTAGCACACGCTATCTTATCTATTCTCCTCTGATATAACTAGGCAGTCATTTCTAATCTTAATCAGTTATTGCACTGGCGGGGCCTTAAGCATGGGAGAGTCACATAGGTTAGAGCCACCAACTTCATTAATTTGCACTATCGCAAAAATGCATCAACTTTGCAGAAAGTATGTCCATAATGCAGCGAGGTCAAACCTATCAGACCTGGTCGAGGCTTCCGATGAAGTTGAGTCCCCAGCTTTGACTGACACCTGACCTTAGTCGGCCTTTGTCAATTAGTCATTACTGCCCAACTATCCAAAGAGGGAATGCCAGTTCACAGAATGCCATATGCCATCCTTGGGAAACTTTCACTATCAAAGGCTTTTCCCCGGTTTCAGACGTCAAATATTCCAATGAAAATAAGATAAATTCCACGCTGCCGCATTATAAGCCAGCAAACGACGAGACAACTGCTTCAGTTGGATTCTGCTATGTAAATTCAACAAATGTCATGTGCTGCAGTTGCTGCCGCTGCTGTTTCGGATGCATAAATCACTGGAAAGGTCAAAGGGCACACGCCTACGGCATGTGACTGACACCAACACACATGGTTGCCCGATGCTGCAACAATTGTCAAGTGGGCAGCAACAGTCGTTGCTGCTGCGGCATGATTTATGTACGGCAACCACATCCACGCCAGCGAACATTTTGGGTTGCCGGCTGAGTTTATTGAATTTATCGCTGGGCGGGCGACCTATTTACGGCCGTTAATCGAAGGCCACTCGCCTTATCAAGTGGTAGCCACTATCAGTGCCTATCAGCAAACAGCAATTTCTCCGTTTAAACGCTCGTTTTATATAATGGAGTCCGAACGAGAGAACTGCTTTGCGCTGCCATTGAACTTGAACTCTGCTTTGTGTCTGCAAAATGTCAGCGAGAAATTCAGGAATTCACCAGTGGCTGCAGGAGCAGCAGCCAAATTAAAGCTGGCTTTTCTCGGTTTCCACTGTACTCCGCCGCTTTTCGCCCTTCGTGCCTGCGTGTAGCTCGCAGCTGATGCATAACCGTCTTACGCTTCGGTGCCTTCTACGTGCAAATGAAGTGCAACAACAGCAGCGAGCACCAGCAACATTAAAAACAGCACCAGAAACATACGCCCCTTCTCCGTAGCCAGGAGACCCACTATTACAGTTTGTGAGTCATTAATAGCTTAAAACATAGCAGAGGTTCTCTGGAGCTGAAAAAGGGTTGATTCTGTTTCGTTTTCCTCGTTTCATTGTTGATGTCCTTCTGCGGCTTTCCTCTATTTTCGCTCTCAATTCGCAGTTTCTGTCATATCGGTATATCGAAGACTCTTTGAGTTTGTCCCGCGTGCTTTTTAAGTCAGTGTTAATTACTTGCTCGATTTCGGCATTCCTTAGAATGGGTCTTGACCCAACCGATTTGTCTGTAGGAATTGATCTCCTAGTAACAATGGAATGTATTAACACATTTCTCGACTTATTTATTAGTTGCTAATAGCCTGCCACGTTGAGCCGTGTTTAATGCCGTGAAACTAAAATTACCATTGGCATGCGGCTAGTTCGTTTGCCGGACATTGAAGTGACCTCATCGAAAATGTTAGATACCAGGCAAACACACCCATTTATTAAGATGAAAACTAATAGGGGCAGAAAATGTTTATATACTAGAATTTCTGGCCCCCACTCGATTCCCCACTTGCTCTTAGATAACATCTTGCACGTTTCGAGTTTTAATTTGCTTCTCACTTAAGCAACTTAGCATGGCACGTTTTTTAGATGGAGAGCATTCGAGATGGAAATCCGTCATCGGATTCAAGGTTGTCAGTTGTGTGAGGCAACGCTTCACTGTACTTGTCTGGCGCTGGGAATAATCACTGGGCTCTCTTTTTATGATCTAACCCCAGCAAAATTGCTCGCTAATGCGTTTTAATTGCGGGAGTCTGTGGTGCTAAACAACAATAGCAGGAACTTATCCTGCAAGTGCTGACTTCTCTTCGTGTGTCACGTTACTCATACGCTCGGTAATCAATTTTAATGCCTGCCGCTTACGTGAGCTGGCAGCCAAACGAATCGGATCCGATGCAGAGCCGCCATTCCAATACGGAGAAAGTTAAAAGGGTTAACACCGAGAGGTCTGGGGGTTGTACGTGGTGTTTAATGTGATTCGCAGGCTCTAAGTGTGCGGTCTTAACGCTTGTTGTGATCACGTTTGCAAATTCATAATTTAATTAGTCTGGTGTAGTTAAAATTCCCGTCATGTATCCCAATTGAAGATGATAAAAATTGCAAATTACGTGGGGGAGCTTTTAACGACCAACTGTAAGCGACGTTGCGCTCAGCTTTCTGCATCTTGGCCAATTACATCTTCCGCTCTGAGTCACACACTTTTCTTAGAATTCTTTCAGTGGCACTCGTCAGCTTGTTGCAGTTGACCATGTTTATTCTCAGTCTGTATCTCACTTCTCTACCATTTCCAAGGTTCCTAACACATAACGCATTGTTCTTCTGCATTTTTTAGTGACAAATTCTTCTTCCATGACCATTTTCACAGATCTTTTTTATAAACATTAACTTTATGGGGTCGGAGATGCCTCCTTCTGCCTGTTACATACATTCTCGGTTGTCACTAACCTACCCTTGTACACTATGGCTACCGGGTATAAAAATTGAATTTTGATAAGGAGCTAGTGGTATTTTCAGAGAATCTATGCTGATATTTTCTCCAAGTGCTCTTAGGCCCCAGTCAGGGCCAGAAGTTTTGAAAAAGTTTATAAAGCCGGGCTCAGAGCACGGTGTGCGTCCGAGGTGAGTCGCAAGTGGCGAGTGCAACGTCTTGCATGCCAAGCAGCTCCTTTGCCTTGGAATGCGAGGCACGAACGAGATGATGTTCCCAAACGGATGGCACAGCACTATGTGGGAAAGATGATGAACTGCACAGCACAGACCTGGCCTAACCCACTCTGTCTCTTTCCTCTTTTCGTTACAGGCCCATGTGGTGACCGCCTTCGAGCAGTCGCTGTCGAACATGACCAACCGGCTGCAGCAGCTGACGGCGACGGCGGAGCGCAAGGACGGCGAACTGACGGACATGCGCCAGACCATCGAGCTGCTGCGCAAGCAGTCCATCCAGGCGGGTCTAACCACGGCGCACATGCAAAGCATGGGCGTGCAGACACAGGGACACATCAAAAGCCAGGGCCTGGGTCAACCCGGGGAACAGAAGCCACCGCACTCTGGAGCCCACCGCCCCAGCAATGGAATCGGCACCGGTGCAGTGGGCCTGGGAATGCAACGCCAGCACAGCACAGACTCCATGTGTTCGCTGAACTCCATTAGCTCGGGGTGCTCGGCTGCCCAGGATAAGAACAAGGCCAGCAAGAAGAAGGGCTGGCTTAGGAGCAGCTTCACCAAGGCCTTTTCCCGCAATGCCAAGATCTCGAAGACCAGCCGTCATGTGGGCCACCACCACCACCACAACCATAGCCAACAGGATCCGGCTTCGGGAAAACTTCCTCTGCCGAATGGGCATGGGGAGCTCTTGGGTCTGGCCTCCCTGGCCACCCAGCCGCCTCCTTCTCTACCGAAGAGCAGCCAGAGCAGTCCCGCTAAGACACTCACCCTCATAGATAATGCCAAGCCCATTGATGCCATCGAACAGGAGGAACAGCAGGTGGTCGAGGACCTCAAGAAGCAGCTGCGGGAGAAGGATCTTGTCCTGACCGATATACGTCTGGAGGCCTTGAGCTCGGCTTCCCAGCTGGAGAGCCTTAAAGAAATGATGAACAAGATGCGGGCTGAAATGCTGTCCCTGAAGCAAAACAACGAGCGTCTCCAAAAGCTGGTAACAACGCGTTCACTGGCCGGCTCTGAAGCGAGCTTGGGCCAAGCTATCAGTCCAAATGGATCTGAGGTGTCGCGTCGCTACTCCCTGGCGGATGGCAGCAATCGCCCCCCGATGGAGCTGCCAGACCGTCTCACTGAGGAACTTGAGCTGGAGGAGGAGTGCTTGCCGCCGGCCCCAGCACCAGAGCCGCCACCGCCGCCGGCTCCCAATGGCGTTAACGTGGCTCCCCTGAGTCCCAGCACCCATATTGACCTCACTCCTCCTCCACCAGCACTGGAGGCAGCACCAGGAGCCAGTCCAGTGCACATGCCCAGTGCCACAGAGGAGCTGACCGACGTGTGCGATGGGAAGAAGATCGCCATTGCCTGCTACCTGGGCCAGCCAGATGCGTTTGCCAAGTACTGTGAAGAGTTGCAGGAACTGGACGGCTTCTATGCCAATGGGCACGAGGTGGATGCGCACTCCCAGGGAGAACGCAAGGCGAACTTCGCAGCCGCCAGCTGCAATGAGTTTGTTATTGCCTGCACTTACATATCCGGCAAGACGACCTGGCAGAACCTGGATTACGTGGTGCGCAAGACCTTCAAGGACTATGTGGCGCGCATTGACCCTGGCACCAATCTGGGCCTGAACACGGACTCGATCACCTCCTACCACTTAGGTGAGGCGAAGCGGGGCCCGGAAATGGGCTTCCCAGAACTGCTGCCCTGCGGCTACATCGTCGGCAACGTGTGCACCCTGTATATCTGCCTGCAGGGCGTTGGGAGCTTGGCCTTCGACAGCCTCATCCCACGAAGCATCGTGCATCGATACATAAGCCTGCTAACGGAGCATCGTCGCCTGATTCTGTGCGGGCCAAGTGGAACTGGGAAGTCGTACCTAGCCCGCCGGCTGGCAGAGTTCCTGGTGGCCCGGGCGGCACGCGGTAACCCTTCAGAGGCTATAGCCACGTTCAAGTAAGCAGCTTTGATATTTTTATAAGTACCTCATCGGTCCTGTGTAAAATAAGTATTTTTCTTTACGTGATTTTTATATTTCTCTCCTCTCCCCAGCGTTGACCACAAATCTTCGAAGGATCTTCGTCAATATCTGGGCCACATTGCCGAGCAGGCAGCCATAGCAAGCGGCGCTTCGGAACTTCCCGCTGTGATCATTCTGGACAACTTACACCACGCCTCGGCCCTCGGCGACGTCTTCTCCTGCCTGCTGAGCGCCGGCCCGGCAAACAAGCTGCCCTGCATCATTGGCACCATGTCGCAGGCCACCTGCAACACCACCAATTTGCAGTTGCACCACAACTTCCGATGGGTAAGGAGCAGAATACGAGATTTTTAAGAGCCCCTCATTTAGATAATTGTAGCAAAACTAATTTAACTCTTTGTGTCTTGTAGGTCCTTACAGCTAATCACATGGAGCCCGTAAAAGGATTCCTGGGTCGCTTCCTGCGGCGTCGCCTCTTCCAATTGGAGTTGCAGACGCAGCATGCCCAGCCCGAGCTGGCGGCAGTCCTGGCCTGGTTGCCCTCTGTGTGGCAGCACATCAACCGGTTCCTCGAAGTACACAGCTCCAGCGATGTGACCATCGGCCCGCGACTCTTTCTCGCCTGTCCTCTGGATCTGAAGGACTCGCAGGTATGGTTTACCGACATCTGGAACTACCACCTGTCGCCATACCTCGTGGAAGCTGTGCGAGAGGGCGTCCAGCTATATGGACGCAGGGGTGGCGCGTGGAACGATCCCTCCGCCTTCATCAGGAACTCCTATCCCTGGCCCTATGGCCCGGACTCGGTGCCCCCACTGCGGCAGATCAATGCCGAGGATGTGGGCCTCGAAGGCGTGGCTTTGACCAACGGCGAGCAGCAAGATCCCTTGGTAAGTTCTCTGAATTAAATCCCATCGATGCATCCAACTTATAATGGCTTTTACTCTAGCTGAACATGCTGATGCGCCTGCAGGAGGCGGCAAATTATTCGGAGACTCAGGATCAGGAGTCCGATTGCGCCAGTCTGGACTCGAATGTCACTCCCGATAGTTCGGCGGGTGCTGAGTAAATAGCCCCAAAGACTAACCACTTCGTACATGCCAAATTTAGATGGACTAACTTCCGGAACTCACTGCGGGCCGCTATACTGCACTTCCCAAAATACGTTTCCCCACACAAATGAGATTTCTTGCACTACTTTCGCAGACCCTCTCAAAAGAAGTTTCAAGGGGTCTCCATTTGCACCACAGCCATCGCCATTCATTCCAAACCATTGTTAACCCTTTCATCCGCATAACGCATACAGTAAATGGCACTTTTTAGCGCACTTGTTAAAAATGCAAATTTTCCAGATCCCAAATGTAAAACTGAAGCACTAATCAATCCTCATATACGGTCCAAACTGCGTTCCCGAAATTTCCAAAACGAGAGAAGAAAACTTTACTAAGATAAAATGTTATTGAAAAAACAAATTACACGATTTTGTATATAGAACAAATGAAATCCCCTATGCTGAAGTGTGAAGCTGTTCGGTGGCTTTGGTGACTTTTTATACCCTTTATCCTAATCCAGCCCCGGCAGATCACATTGAATAGCATAAACCCTACATATAATATACTGTAAATGTAGCTCTAAGTTTTTGCTACTACCAATTTACAAAATGTATATTCGATGGAAAAAGCTTTTACTTTAGTTTGATTATTTGCGTAATCATTATTATATATTGTTACAAACATACGTCGTATTTATAAACCCAATGAAGCAAAATACCATTTAAATATTTATTATGCCAGGCCGCGCTTTAACACAGGAATATGGGAACGTAAATACGTAATGATCCCCTACCTTGATATAATAGCTAAATTAACGACACATCCCAATCATCCCAATATTAACAACTACATACACTACCAATGCAAGCAGTAAAACTATAAGATACGATTAAACGATCTACGTACGTGTCTCTGTCTAATTTAAATGTGTGCATTTATAAATTATGACATCAAATCAAAATAAATTAAATATCAAACTCAAATTATACTTATATATTTTCCTCCAATATATTGATAACAAAGTTATTTACCTAAATCTATGCCTATCAGGGTCGCAATTTACGGTCGGCACGGTTTTACGCTTACAAATGTGAGTAATGTTAGTTACCCTGCAGTACCAAGTTGATGACAACTTGTACTCCACGCTTACAAGTGCACATATGCACATTTGTATTTGAACATGGATTTTGTAATTTAACATTTTATTTTTATGGGAATAACAGGTAAAAATGTGGGGCACCCAAAAAGAAAGAAACGCGATGTTTCAGCGGCCGCAGGCTTTATGTCACTTTTTTTTGTGGGCCTTTTGACACTATAACGCCGATAGCTGATACAAGTTAAATAATTATTATAAAAAGCAATTCAAGCTAAGTTTCATTTATTTAAAAACGAGAAAGAAAGCTAACTTCGGTAAACCGAAGTTGCTATACCCTTGCAGTCTGCAATTGGATCATTGAAAATCGAACCATTTTAGTAATGTTGAAAAAATATAGAATTTTGTCAATTTTACATTTTACATGTAGAATTTTACATTTTCATATAAATTGACCGATCGCTTCTATGGCAGCTATATGATATAGTTGTCCGATCTTAAAAAAATGAAAACCGTAATTCTAGAACCATAAAAAGCTGCTATATCTCAAAATTTATAGGAATACTTTCAAAAACAGGGAAGTTAAAATTATTATACCCTTGCAGAGGGTATTATAATTTTGACCAGATGTTTGCAACGCAGTGAAGGAGGCATCTCCGACCCCATAAAGTATATATATTCTTGATCAGCATCACCAGCCGAGTCGATCTAGCCATGTCCGTCTGTCTGTCTTTCCGTCTGTCCGTCTGTCGGTTTCTACGCGAACTAGTCTCAGTTTTTGAGCTATCGAGCTGAAATTTTCAGCATAGTGCTATTTCTTTAGCACGCAGTATATATGTCGGAACGACCGAAATCGGACTACTATATCTTATAGCTGCCATAGGAATGATGGCGAAATTAATGTAGTGTTCTTTTTTTGGCACAGCGCCAACAAATATAAATTTGTGGCAGCGAATCCTGGAAGAGGCTGAGCTGTCCCGCCCCAGATCGTTACAAGGATGAAGTCAAAAATGTTTAATTATTAATGCACTGAGCTTTTTTTGAATAACAACTTTTGTCCGCATCCTTTCCTAGACATGGTAATTTACAGAAGCGCCGCACAGTGGCTCGTTTTCCAAAAACTCATTGCATTATTGTGTTGTTGAATTTAGCAAATTTCAGTTGTTGCGGTTGCGGACCCAGTCTAAACAGCGTATAAGGGTATTTCTCCACTACGCTGCTTTTACACACCTTATACACAGAAAAAAATGTCGAAAATGCAACTGTGACTAACTATCGCAGAACGACTGAAACTATTGCCGATATATTTATACGTATAGGCAAGGACTCAAATAGATTCGGCCGATGAATGCCTATTAAACCCAAGAACGCTGAGTTGTTTGAGCTCCTATAATTGCATATAATGGACATACAATTAAAGTTAATTTGCGTATTTTAGATTGATTGTGAACAGGAAACAGGCCTGGATAAGTTAATTTTATTGGGATATTATTCCGGTAAGGGGTTTTCATACAAAGTCAACGAAATTTGTATACCCAGGCTAGCTCCTATCATTCGGGGTGAACTATCCTGAAATATAAATGTTATTACTTCTTATATTGATCATTTTAAAATTTTGTATATGTTCCTCCATTTTAGCAATGTTTTATGTATGTTTTGGTGATTAAATGTGGCTGTGGTAAACTTTTTAAAAGCCACACTATCTTTTCAGTCAGTTAGGCGATATATTCAGCGGCCTCCGGATCGCTAACTGGATGAAAATTTCGAAAAGATCAATTTGTATGGGACAGCTGTTTCCATTCGATTTTTTCATATATAGCCATATTCCACTGCAACATTCTGCTTCGTTCTCGAGGATGGTCCATTCGTTTACACGAGATCTCCTATAAGGGAGGATGGTCCATCTATAATGGACGGTAGATCAAATAACCATTCGCCCCCGGAAGTTGCTATACATGCTCCTTAAACTGGCAGGAATTTATTTCTATTTTGCGGTCGCGGCAGAAAAACACCCGATTCTTCTTTGATATACAAGATTTCAAAGCTCCAAGCATGGTTATTAATAAGTCCTTGAACGATTCAAATGTAAACAAAGCCGATTCAGCTGTTCGTCTCATTCACATGTCGCCCAAGATGAAGCAGTGTAATCACTTAAGCTACGTACTCACCAGCGCTAAAATTTAGCAACCAAATGAGTGCGAGCGAGAGGCAAATACACTTTTTCGGCACCTCTTAGCAAGGTCGGTACGCAGATCAGCTAAGAGAAATACCAGAATATACTAGAATGAACATCGCGCTAGATATTTTAAATCGGCTGAGATAGCTTGTCCATAATTTTTAAAATTCTTATTTTAGCCATTTTATATTGCTCCAGCAGTAGCAGTAGCAGCAGCTGCAGGGCCAGGAGAAGCTCGTCCTCGTCGGCGGCATGTAGCTGGCCCCGCGGCTTTGGAAATCATAGTTTAAGTTATTTGTTTGTTTGATTTGCTTATTTCCCTGTGAAATAACATATTTTAAGACTTCATTTTGTTTTAATATTGTTTATATTTTGTTATTTTATGGTCAAAATTGCATATAATTGAATCTTTTTTAATTGTATTGTAAATACATTAATTTTTCCCCGCTAGAAAGTCCCGCCATAGGGTTTTGTTGCGAAGACTAAAATATCTAGCGCGATGTTCATTCTAGTATATTCAAGTATTTCTCTTAGCTCATCTGCGTACCGACCTTGCTAAGAGGGGCCGAAAAAGTGTATTTGCCTCTCGCTCGCACTCATTTGGTTGCTAAATTTTAGCGCTGGTGAGTACGTAGCTTTAAAACCGAAGACGAAGCTGAAGACGATTTGCTTGCGTTTCATACAATCTTCTTCGCAAGCATTATAACAGATTTGCGCGAATATTATACAAATCGTTCTGTCCAGTTTTTCGTCTTCGTCTTCGTCTCAGCGCACACTCGTCTGAACCCTAGGGCCGAGGCGCAGTTTTTGTTACGTCAAAGATTACGTTTTGATTACCTTACGTTGTTTGATTACGTTTTTGTTCAGAGCAAAGTTTCCCACCTTATTTCATAAAAAATATCGATGTATCTATCGCCTAATCATCGACGTTTCTTTCGTGGTAGTCCATCGATAGTTGTTCAGTTACGTCGTAAATCTTCACGTTTTTGTTCACTTACGTTGTAGATCGTTACGTTTTTGTTCAGGGCTGCTCTCTGCTCTGAATTAAATTTATTTGCAAAATGCAAATAGGATTCAAGGACAAATTGGCAACGAAAAGGAGTTTAAAGAGGAACCTTGAACGCTCGTTTGCTTGTGTTTGTGAACTGAAGACAATTGCAACTGTCAACATTATTACATTTTGAATATAAATTTGTTTGTAAATCCAATTAATAATTGAATAAATAATTCAAAGACCTATTTCACTTTAGCATAAATGAAGTTTTGATTTCATTAAAATATTTTTAAAATTTAGGGGGAAGACTGGATTTTTTAGGGGGAAATAATGACTATTTGAGATTTTTTAGGAGGAAAGCAAAATGTTCATCTGGCAACACTGTTCTTCATTATTTTGCAGTCAAAGTTGGTAAAATTGGATTGAAAATTGTTTAATTTAATAATACTCGCTTAAGTCAGTGAATTGATACTCGAATTGATAAATGGGGAATACAGTGTTCGCTGGAGTGGAAAAAGCACAGACTTTTTTTGAGGGAGCAGGTTGCAACGGACTAAGCCTCTAACCTATTACACAACAACTGCGGAAGCAATGAAAAATGGGAGAATTATGCGAATAAAAAGCCAACACCAGCACGAGCTCTAAGAAAATGGGCGGGCAGATGCTAAATAGTTAGCGGGGCGGTTTACTTGGCCTATTATGCAAGTGGAATTTATAGCTCATCACGTAGTTCTCCCGCCGTTACATAACCTCCATTCTTCGCACTCACCAATATTGTTCTATGTATCGTTTTGTAGACTCTTCGGGAAAATGGCTCTAAGACTAATCAACAGCGCTGTGTTTCGCCAGCTGGCCGCCCAGCTGCCCAAGACCGCCCAGGCCGGCAGTGTGGCCTCCATCCACACGCTGGACAAGATCGGCAAGCGCGAGATCGTGGGCTTCGGCTGGAACGGTACCGCCTGCTATGCCGATCGCGTGGACTACCCGCTGCCCGCCGTCCGCTTCCGCGAGCCCAACAACGAAATCAACGCTCTGCGAACCAAGGAGCAGGGCGACTGGAAGAAGCTAAGCCAGCAGGAGATTAAGGCCCTGTACCGCGCCAGCTTCTGCCAAACAATCGCCGAGGTTCAGGCTGGCACAGGAGAGTGGAAGCTGCATCTTGGTGTCGGTCTCCTGTTTACCGCCGCTGCCATCTGGGTCGCCGTGCTGATGAACCTCTTCGGTGAGCCCGCTTTATTTCTGTAGATATGTGTTCTATGCTGACATCTGAGTTGGTATTTTCAGTGTACGATGAGCTTCCCGTAACTTTTGATGAAGAACACCAGAAGGCACAGCTTAAGCGTATCATCGACCTGGAAATCAACCCCGTCACCGGCTTGACTTCCAAGTGGGACTACGAGAACAAGAAGTGGAAGAACTAAGTCCGCGATTCCAGCAAGCTCTTTGTGTGAGACCGTAGTTAAGCAAAAAGTTAGTCAACGACGTCTTTTGTGTATTTAGTGGAAGAAAGATAGTCGAAATTAAAGTATGGCCGCTGCTGGCTTAACTGAAAAATGTTAATGACTAAAGTAAAATGTTTATGGTACATGGAATGGAATTAATTCCCACGAGGGGCATTTAATGTCGATTTGTGTGTTAACATGTACAAGTGGTAGCAGACACTTTTTTGAGTATATAAAACATTTGATTAGTTCAGGCTTGTAGAAAAGCACTCAAATCGTGATCTTGAAAAGGAAAACACTCGTTGTATTTCATAGATTTTCGAGGTAAACAAATTTATGAGATACAGTTACTGCAACCTAGTAGCCAGTTCTTCTATATATACATATTTTTATACTCTACTCTTGTTCATATAAGAATTAGATCGCCATCGTTTCACATTTTCAGCCTTAGTTCTTTTTCGGGTTCTTCTTTGGTTTTCGCTAACTACAGTCTGCAATGCCCGTTTGGCCTCCGGCCTTCCATTGAACTCATCTTGAAAGAGGAGCTTAAAATTCCAAATCGACTCCGTTAAATCATGTGAAAGGAGTTCACTATCCTTTGCTGTGCTGAAAAATAAAATTTTTTGGTTTACAAAGCACGCCACGAACCAGAAAAGATTATAGACCTACATGGTTCCTTTATCTTTAAACGTCTTAATAAGTGTAGCCACGCTCTCGAAATTTCTTAACAAATTAAGTTTATCGTCATAGATGTAAGGGTACGTGTCAAAGAATTGTTGCAGCTTTATCTGTGTTTTTTTGTTTAGATCCTGCACCTCAGTGATTTCAGCTTCCTCTTCTGGTGAAAAACGTCCCTGCCTGAAAGTTAAATATTAGAAGTTAAACCCCAAGCAAAGGCAGTTGCCCCACCTACAGTATTTTTTTAAAATCCTCCTCGTTAAGTTTCTCCTGATCACTTCTATTAGCCGATCTTGGTATGGCTGTTCCTCTCTTATCTTTTGGGAGTCCTATGATCGGGTCGAAATTGCGCTCATAACTGAGGAGGACAGAAGGTAAAAGATATCGTCTACTATAAGAAGGTGTCCAATACCCATGCTTGCACCAATCGTATCCTTCGTAAGGAGCTCTATGTAGATTGTCGGGACAATGGTGTCGCTCTCTATCATTTGGCGAGTGATGCTGATTGCCATTGCTGTCCACGTAGACGAGAATGCACTGAAGGCAAGCTAGAATCACGAGGTAAGTTAATACTAATCCCATGTTAGATATTTGTGGAGTGAAAATGTTTGAACAAGAGTTTTCTATATTTTGCAGGCAGTAATGAAACAAATTGATTTTTAGTAATTTAGTAATTCGCTCCAGAAAATTTTTATTATAAGGTAAGTAAATTTCATCTAGGTTTTTTCATGACCTATGTATGTTTTCATTTGTAGTAATTTTGTCTTCTGACAAAAGCGATCTGTGAATTTGGCAATTGACAGTTAACAAATCTGATTTCTGTCTATGAAGATCAGGTTGACTATGGACCTCAAGTTGGCTAAAATTACTAGTAAGGTAGTTTGTTTATAATACATTTAATGAAATGAAATACAAAGGCACAATCAAAGATTGTTCCGCATACGGTGTGAAAACAGACTATCCCTTCTAGTTGGATGTTCTAACACTCCTAGTACCCGGAATCTCGGTTGGACACAAAAAACAAGAAAGGAAACCAAAATGTATATTCCCTTGCAGCCTGCAGTTTTAAAAATCCTCTATAATAGATAGTCGGCCGATGACGGTCAAATAAAAAAAGTCGGATTTTCCAAGGTTATTATGACTAATCATTATGATTATTTGTATGAAATTCTGTAAGCTGTATTTTTTCAGATAAGTGCCGATTTTGAAAATAATTAAAATTGTTGCTTTTTTAGTAACCATAAATTGAGCAAGAAAATGTATACTTTGTAGGCTCGATGATGCAGCTTTTTGCCTATTAGATATATTTTTAATGGTACTAATTTTTAATACGTAGGGTATAGCAATCAGATATTGGAGTAAGTCTTTAATCAGTGATCCACATCTATAGATTTAAAAATGTATTTATTCCATGATTCTGCGGGAACTGATGATCATATGTATGTATATGTACATACATACCTCTGTGATTGTGTGCAAATCCGATCTTATTATTATTAGTATTGTTCACATTATGTATTAAACATTATTCTGGGTGATGCCGCCGGTGATGGGATCGCACACGTGCTGGCTAGTCCCAACATGACCGATTGCGTGACGCACTTTTCCAATGGCGACGACTGCCGGCTGCCACATAAACAGATTTTGGGAAAAGTACAAAGTTCTAAGAAATTTTAATTTAAATTCAGGTATTTTACTTGTGACCCAGCAGCTGAGGTCCAAGCCGCATCATGGAATCAACTTCAATTGTCTGTCGTTCCACCAAATCTTAAGAATCCCATCTAAATAAATTAATTTTTCCTGGCCCATGATTTACACTGAGGGAGAATGGCAAGTTTGACTTCCTCAGTTGATCAATAACACACTTCATGCTTTAATTTTTAAATTTATCAAAGCACCGAGAACCACCCAATAAGAAGAATACTATATTGGATAACATTGCACTAAGTTTTGCGGTTCAAGTTTTTCTCCGCCTTTAGGCTGTGGAAGCCATCGTGCGCCTTCACGTGACGCAGACCTGGCCTGTGCTTTCCTGGCTTAACAAAAGGGTATCCACCATTCTCTGGACTCTTGTTATCCTCTCCGGTGGTGCTGACGGCAGCCGTTGATACAGATGAACCTGTGGCTTCGGTGGTTGTGACAGAATTAGTCGCAGGACTTTCCTGAGCTTCTAGCGCCGATATCAAGAAAATAACTACTCCAATCTGGAAGCAGCAGTAAGTTCCAATTCAAAGATATAAATAAAAGAAGAAATTCCTACTTACCCTTACCAGCTGCAATTTTAGTATCGCCATGTTGACGTCACTTCCAGAAACCAGAAGCGGCGACTGGGCAAAGCCACCTTTTATAGACGCTGCGCTGGTTAAATTGATTAGAGCAGCCGCAGTAATGGAGACTGATTGGAGAAGTCGCTGCCTTATTTTACGGGCAGAGCGAATTCGCTTGCCGACCAACTGATAGATGACGCTCTCATAATTACGAACGCAGCCAGGGAAATTCCGGGCAGACGCATCCAGCACCTGATGGCGTTGGGATTTTTTGAATACATCTCGCTCTGCGATCTCAGAGCGAGCTGATTGCTCCGAAGCTAGTGTAATTGTGGGCTTGAGGATTTCCATATTTGTGGGCGATTCTGGACTATAAAAGCCAGGTTCGATGTGCTAACACCAAACAGTTCTCGCTAAGCAGTTGTAGCTGCAACATCTGAGATGTTTATCAAGCTTTTAATAATCAGCCAGGTGGGTGTGAGGTATTGACCTGGCCATAACAGATCACTTATTTTTCAATTGCTGTGTTTTAATTTCAGCTGCTGGCGTTAACCTTCGCCCAGCTGTCGGTCGAAGAGGCTAAAAAACTAGTTGACGCTTCCGTTTACAGTGACGAGGAGACAGGGGATGATACTCAGCAGCCAAAGCCCCACCAACCTCCCCAATACCAGCCCCACTATCCACCTCAGCACGAACCTCACCATCATCACCATGAGCACGTGAAGACTACCACGCCAGAACCGGAAACGACCACTGAACCTCAATTGGTGACGGAGAATAATGTCACCGCCACTCCCGATGGACTGGGTCAGCTGGACGATGGCTTGGGGCAGGTCGTTGCCGGAACGGCGGTTCCAGAGTCCACAACTGAGCCGGAGCCGGAGACCACAACCAGTACAAGCACCACATCTTCCACAACAACTACGACAACGGCAAAACCCAACAAGCATGAACCGCACCCCTATACCCACACACACCCACACCCACATCCATTCCCGTATCCATACCCTTACCCATACCCCTATCCTCAACAGCATGCACATCCCTATGGCCAGTCTGGATTGATCTTCACCCCAACGGGACCAAAACCTGCGCCTGCTTCAGAGTCTTCGTCCTCTCCTAACGGTGTCGGATATCCTTCATATCCAAACTTTAGATCGCCGTACTCTCCTTACCAA
>VNJO01002285.1:423715-461233 GCA_008042535.1 Drosophila tani | reverse complement strand
CCTTGCAGAGGGTATTATAATTTTGACCAGATGTTTGCAACGCAGTGAAGGAGGCATCTCCGACCCCATAAAGTATATATATTCTTGATCAGCATCACCAGCCGAGTCGATCTAGCCATGTCCGTCTGTCTGTCCGTCTGTCCGTCTGTCCGTCTGTCGGTTTCTACGCGAACTAGTCTCTCAGTTTTTGAGCTATCGAGCTGAAATTTTCAGCATAGTCTTATTTCTTTAGCACGCAGTATATATGTCGGAACGACCGAAATCGGACTACTATATCCTATAGCTGCCATAGGAATGATGGCGAAATTAATGTAAAAAAAAATTTAACTTCTCTGTTTTTCAACGAATTTCTATAAATTTTAAGACATAGCAGTTTTTTAAGGTACTAGAATTACGGTTTTAATTTCATTAAGATCGGTCCACTATATCATATAGCTGCCATAGAATCGATCGGTCCATTTATATGAAAATGTAAAATTCTACATGTAAAATGTAAAATTTACAAAATTCGATGTTTTTTCAACATTACTAAAATGGTTCGATTTTCAATGATCCAATTACAGACTGCAAGGGTATACCAACTTCGGTTTACCGAAGTTAGCTTTCTTTCTCGTTTTTTTTGTATTTTTCTCTAGTGATTTGGTTGCTTCCCCTCCTGATTGTTCTGTTCCATTTTCTTATTTTTTTTGCTAAAATTTAAAGATCATAAAAAATGATAGAAAACAGATTCAATTTGCGAGGGAAAAGGCCGGAATTTGTTATGATTTTTATGCTGCCCTGCCAGCAGAAAATCAAGGGTATTTAGCCAAGACACCTTGGCAGTCATTAGCCACATTTAGTTGCCTGATGATCATGGCTTTTACTGTAGCTCCTCGGTTCCTAGTCTTGCTCTTTTTTTATTGTAACTAATGAATATGGAACTTGAGTCTTGAGTCTTGAGTCTCTTGTCATGTTGTGGCTGCGGCTATTACAAGATTTGAGTTGTCGCGCGTTTTGGACGCGTCATGCGGCCAGTTTCTTTATTTATTTACTTTTTTCTTTTTCTTTGGCTTTTTCAGATTTTTCTTATTTTTTTTTTTGTGCCACACATTGCCGCACGATCCCGAGTTGGCAAATGTGGCGCGCAGTAGCAGTGTAGCAACAACAAAAAATGTCATAAATAAATTGCTTAGCAACATTTGCTGACGCGCCAAATAAAATGCCATAAATGATCGAATGCAGAGGAAGATTTTTAGTTAGACACTAGAAACGTTGATGAAGATGGAAACGGAGATGGAGATGGCTTTGGCTTTGGCGATGGCCAATGGAGATGGAGACTGCCGGGATGGCGACAGGAATCTCGAATGTTTTTCCTGTTGGGTAAATTAACTTAAAAATGCTACAAAAATCGTTGCTGATGAGTTGGCTTATAGGGTTGATGAATGCCAGACATTCTATTGTGCCCATTAATGTTTTGCTGCACCATCGCCATTGCCAGAATGAGGAGAAACTGGCTATCTACTATCCCTAATGACTTGGGACACACACCATTAGGCGTGCTTATGGATTGGGCCAGGTTAGGTTAGTGTTCCTTGTGTGTTTGTATGAATTTCCTTGATTTTCTGGCTCTCTATCAAAACAATTTACCTGGCAGTGAGGCCTCACCTGTGGCATGCCACACTATCGTGCCGCCACCAAAGGTGGCAACAAAGTTTAAGCTGAAAGCGACTTATGGCAGAGGGTCAAGAACGACGTTGGAATGGTCTTTCTTAGGCCTGGATTGCCTTGTAACTTGGACTAGAGGCTATTTCCCATTTAAATCCTTAAACACTGGCTTCCTTTAAAAAACAATTTAATATTTTCTTGACTTAATCACAGACAAACCTTTAGACACAGCCCATGTACCCTCCTGTAAGAGGGCATCCTCAACAGCTGCCTGCATGAGCAACACCTCTGCTAATGCCTGGCATAACAACTTAATCCACCTTGCAGCCTCCGACTCCACCTCGACGGGATGGGATTGCATCGGATTGGATTGGATTGGGCTGTGTGAGTTTCGGTTCCGTCTGCCGGTTCTGTCAGACGCGCAGTCTGTGACTCGCAGAAGACACCTGGGATATGAGCTCTGGGCTCTGGGTTCTGGGAGCTGCAGTCGATGGCATTTTTACGAGTCCCCCCAATTGGTAGTTTTTTCGGACAACCTGCTCAAATCATGGGCAGAAATTTGATTCTGCCGGCCCATTTGTTGGCTTTCTTATGGCCAGAATTCTTAGGGGACAGACTGAGCGGGCCATGGCAGATAAATTAGTGTTCTTAATTGGTGGCTCAACTCCTATCTGGATCCTAATCAGCGTTTGCAGCATTAAAGCAACCGATTTTACGACGCCTTTTTCGGGGGGGCCAGCCTGCAGCCTGCAGCCCGCAGCAGACACGGAGATCTAAATTTAAAATTGGATTCGTGTAAACATAAGTAGTATCGGGAACTGAATGTGCGAAATGCGAAATGCGAACTGCGCTATATGCATCTGCAGAATTGGGACCAAGACCAAGAGCGAGACCAAGACCAAGAGGGCCAAGGCAATGAAAAGCGAGATCAAGTTCAACGCACATTTGTCCTTGATAATTGAAAAGAGAGAGAGGAGAGGTCGAGGCCTGCAAAAACACAGGGGGAGCCCGAAAAAAGTGCCGAGCAAAACAAAAACTAAACAAAAATTATGGCAGTGGATCGACAGACTTATTGCTGGCTGGCTGCCTGCCTGCCCCCGATCCCGATCCCGATCCCTCCTCGATCTCCTTGCACATCAAAGTGCTGAGGCAAACCGGCTGGGGCTGTGGCTGTTCAGCCAGGAATGCACAAACAAGACACACACACCACCACCATACCTTATCCCCCAAATGTGTGTGCGTAGCGTCTGCCAAAAATACGCCGGCCATTAAGGCAGCCCCTTGTGCACATGCATTGGCCATCCGCAGACGGGCCCACGCCAGCCGAAAAAAAAATTGGTAACAGATGCGACGGGTTGATACCCATTAGAAGAATTGCTTTTTAGTGGGCAATAAATGCAACAAAGTGGCTAGATTTGAGATAAGAAAAAGCTAACATTGATTGAAATATTGCATAATTTATAGCTATGACTATATAAAATATTAATTTAACTGTAAATATGGCTAAATTTAGTAAGATCTTTGCTTAAATGCAGAGCAATGCTGTACGTTTGCAGGCAGAGGCCGGATAGAGAAAGTTGTTGACTCGCAAGTCAGGGTTTTGGGCACCACTGCTTTAGAGGTATTATTGTATTAATAAAACTATTAAAACAAATATAAATAAAAAGTTATAAAAATGAATTCAAATATAGAAATAAACACGAACAAAAATGTAGTTCTTGTTACTGGATATTTTACTTAAATTAATATAGAATGGTCAAATTGTAAATAGCTCTTTCTTAACATAATTTACAAGAAATTCCACTTAAAAAATCGAGGCTAGGTAATTATAATAATAAAAATGATAATAAGTTAATAATAAAATATGAGTAATAATAATTATTTTAAGGAAGAATAAAGCTAATTTCTTAATATTCTCTGCCAATCAATATACCCCGCAAGTCCATCGCTCTACCAGGTACTTACATTCGGTGGAAGAGATCGGGTGTGGGTATCCCATCCGTCCGATCGTACGTGCCTCACTGGCTGCTGCTCTCTTCCTGCCGCTTTTCACCCAACAACCAACAACAACCCCTTCTTCATTCTTCATTCTTCGCAGAATTTCCGAAAATTTGCAATTGACTGGCTGGCAAAAGCGACGAAGACGAAAAACGAAAACGAAGACGCTGACGCTGCCGGTGGACTCTGCTCCGGCTGCTGCCCCTCCTCGAAGCCCCTTCTCCTGCTCGATCCAGCCCGAAAGAAGAAAGGGAAGAGAATACAAAAATGTTTATGCATTTTTTCTGGTCACTGACCGTACTCAAGGTTTTTCGTATTCTGCGGTTCAGTTTGGTTTTTGCAGTTCCTTCGCCGCGCTGCGTAAATTGCATGCGCACAAAAATTGACGAATATGCCAGGCGACGTGCGGAGAGGGGCAGGGACATGGTCGTATTGGAAGAACAAGGCCCAGAGTATAAGGCAGCGACAAAATGTGAGTGCGCCCAAAAAAAAAAAAATAAAGAGGCAGCTCAAGGCGGTGCAGTGGGAGAATCATTGATCCTTGCTAAAGATCATGTTAAATAGTTTTTAATTAATGTTAATGGGTTTTTAGAAACAATTTAGATAAAAATACTTTTTAAATATTTTAGAGGGGATTATTTATTACAAAAATTATAATCAGATGATAAATGAAATAAAAACGACATTCTTGGAATACAAACTATTGAGTACATTTTGTTACTTTTAATTAATACTAAATTTCATGTCTTGGAAATTACTTATTGCACAGTCCTGTTTTTTTTTTAATACCCCTCATTATTCCTATTTTAAAATCTAAAAATATTGTACGTATTTTTTCCTAATATATATTTTGTGATATTTATAAGGAAATAAATATTTTAACATCTAGTTTAACAAAATATAAATTAAGTAAAATGGCCCACTCTTTCTTCAATCTTTCATGATCTTACACATTTATATCTCTTTCTCATAATGTTAAAAGTATTTTATAATTATTTTTTAAGCTCACTTTGACTAAAAAATTCTTCTCCGTGTGAGAGAGAGGGGCACAGAGCCTGCGGAAATCTTGTTGCCTTTTCAAGTCGGCTCCCCTATATCGCATTTAGACCAAGCCCCCCCTTCAAGATCCACCACACCCCACCGAATTCTGTGTGTGTGCAATTTGGAGACGACGATGATATAATTTAGCACGAAAGTGAAGTCTTGCAGCCGGTCGGTTGGTATATGTTCCCGTCTCTTTCTGCGGTTCGATCGCCATCTCTCTTTTCCCGGCTCGAATTCGCCAAATGAAACCGAAAATGTGCTTCCTCCGCTTCGCGTTTGCGTTCTTGTTCTTGCTCTTGAAATCCTGAAGTCTTACCCTGCCAGTCGTCGGGCAACACAGCGTGATTTTTATGTTAATACTGACAAGGTGAATTACTCTAAATTGTGCAACTAACTAAGTGGAAGGAAACTAAGGATATTGCAAAAAAATTACGACCTTTTAATAATAGTTTTTAATCATTTTTAATAGCTGAACAGTATTAAGTAGAATGCGGGGCAGCTAGGGAAACAAGAAATTGGCAAGATATTGATATAGGTTTTATATACTTTTTAATGAAGTAATTTCTAGAACTTAAAGCATTGAATTTTACAGATATCTTAAAGATTTTTTTATGTATTCATAATAAAAATAATATATTAAAATTATTTTTATTTTAGGAAATTATAATTTTATCTGACTATTATAATTTTAAATTATAAATAAACAAATTAAATAATACAGCAGAGTATCAGAAAATCGCCTCATCTGAAACCCACACAAAACACAAAAAGTGATAAATTGTTGGGCATGGTCTGTGGCCTTTGGTTTTCGGCGCAATTTCAATTTGATTGCGGTAGGACGACTGTACCGGATCGGATCTGATCTCATCTGTTCTGGTTCGAGATCCGCTGCTGTTCTGCTACCTCCTCCTGCTGCCCCTGCTGCCCTGACCACCCGCAACAGCCGTCGACGGGTGGCGGCGCAAAGAGTTCTCGAATTACCACGCCAAATGCACCAAGTCAGTGACCGATTATGTTACCAAAGAACACAAAAAAGGAAGAAAACAAAACAGGGACAGGCGTCATTTTAAAACTTCGCCCCCCCGAGACCCACTATATCCTCCGATTCTATCGGGATTTCTTATGGCACATTATTCGCTATGGCAGAGTTGTGGTTGATGTTCAGCCGTTCTGATGATGACTCTCTTCGCAGCGCTTGATCAAAGGCCTTGGCCGTGACTCTGTGGGTTTTTGAGGTCTTCTTTTTTTGTTTGATAAATCACAGGAGCATTAGGGTCTGGAAAAGAGGTGTCTGGGGGTTATACCCTCCTGCAAGTGTTGGTGATTAGATCTTGGGTGAGCAAGTCCCTAATTAACTAAAATATTACGTATACGTCGGTCTAAGATATTTAGGGTTTTAAATTGCTATTAAAAATAGTTTTGAAGACTGAAATTTAGTTAAGTTTTGATCATTAATAAAAAAATAAAATAAATAGAAAACTACTTAGGTCTTTAATTTACATTCGTTGCCATAACCTTTCCACCAATTCATTTTAAATTTCCACCTAACTTTCCTTTACGATTACTACGATTTTCCAACATCCTCCTGTACATAGTTTTTATAGCTCTTCCCACATGTCCGGCTACTCCTTTCCGGCTTTACATGCATAAATCCAACTCAATTTCTGTCCCACTCCATTTTTGGCCAAAAGCCAATCCAATGAAGACGAAGCCTCACAATTTCTGGTGACGAAAAATAAAAAAGGCAAAAACAACAACAGTAGAAACGGCTGTGAAAATAGTAAAAAAAATAGCAAAGGGAAATGTCAAAAAGCCATCGTTAGTTCGGTATTAGCCATGACAAAACTTGACGCGTCAACGTAAGCGGCTTTGGTCTAGGTCAAGTTGCAAGTTGCAAGTAGCTGTCGCTGTCTGCCTACCAAAGGTATGTACATATATATACGAGTACATGTACCTCTTCCACAGGAAATCTGTTTCGGCCGAGTGGGGGTTATTGGGGAACATTCAATTACAATTCGATTCGATTCGGTATAGGTTTAAATGGCTTGGAAAATGGTTTAATTGCTGACCGCTCGATATGAAGAGCTCTAATTGAGCATAAGCCTCGAGGAGGAGCTCCAGAAACACGCACGGGTAAACAGGGAAAAAAGAATGGAGCTCGGTTAAAATAATCTATCAGATCAGCCATTATTCTAAGTTTCTGTAAGACAGTTCTGGGATTTTAAGGGAATTTAGCAAAGAAAAAGGATAAGAATATAAAGTTTAGGAGTGCAAATGGAACTGAACAGGGACATAACAATATATTATTAAATATTTACACTAAATAATTTAAGTTAAGAAATCTGAGCATAAAATCAAAATTAATTTTTAAAAATTTATAGAAACAAACAAATAACCAGTTTAATGCTTTCTGATATTAGATCTAAATTTCAATGGAACATTATTTTGAAATATTAGATATAAGCATAGAAAATTCCTTTTTTCTTCACTGTAGCAATCGCCGAGAAAATGAAAATGCGTAAATAAAAAATGCATCGAAAGTTATTTGGCCCAGTCGATTCCATGGCGAAAATGGAATCAAAAATGCAGCGAACAATTTGTATAGAGCACAATTTGATTGGCAGCTGGTCCTGGTCGTGGTCGTGAGGTCCTGAGGAGCGGGCAGTCCGGAGTGAGAGTGAGGACGAGGACGAGGACGAGGGTGTTGCCAATAATGGAGGCAAAAGTCCCGTAGTTTAACAACCGTAGAATGTGCTAGACTTGACTTGGATTGGGCGGCAAATGGATTCGGAATTGGGACTTGGGACCTCGGCTTTCGACCGGGGGTTGGGGAAAGTCTGAAGTGCTTTTGGGTAGGCCTTAATTACGTAAATGTGTGTGAGCCAGTTGAGTTATGACCAAAGGAGTACTCCACATATTCGCATGACTGTATCCTGTATATCCTTGGGCCCAGCGTTTGTGTGTGTGTGTGCGTGCGAGTGCGCTGCAAATGCGTAAAATTTTAATTTCGTTTTGAAAATTTTCATTCGAAAAAAAGCCGACACACACACATACTCTTAACCCCTGAGCTCACAAGTTGTTTGGCTGGATTCATTTTCTTCCCCATCCCTTATATATAGTATATATATATATGTATTTCCTCTACTTCCTCTTCCGCTTTCTTCCTTTCTCTCCGTCAGAGGGGTTTTTGAGGCCAATGACCAGTCGGTGCATATATGTTTATATATATGGGAAGGAGTGTATGTGTGTCCTGCTTCTTACGCACTTTTTGCATTCACTAATTTGAAAGCTTAAGGGGGTTAACAACGCCACCTCGGGGTTGGGCATTTCTATTGGCCCTGTTTTCGCAATGGGCTTATTGATCTGCCCCTTTGCATCTTCCTGCATGTTTTGTTATTATTAAACAACCCCATTAGGGTCAGAAAACACATGGAAAAATCAAGGAAAATAAGGGTACAAGACAAGATACACTTGGTTTGATTAATTTTGAATATAAAACGTGTAATTAATATATTATAAAGGCATGGGAATAAGATGCTTCAAATATAAATTTTATGACATTTTTATTTATCTGCATTTAAAAATAAATATTAATTTGAATTATTTTTTATATTTTACGTTAAGTTCGAATAATTATTATTCAAATAGAACCCTTCTAAGTATCTAAGCAATATTATTCCTCTGTGTATACTGACTTTCCCCTTTCGGTTATCTAACTCAAAACAAAATGCAACCAAATGAATGCACCGCGTGAAGGGAAAAATATATGGAACGGGGCTTGGGGTTCTATTCCAAGTTGGGACCTGGACACGCATTCGGTTTGGGCTTAGCATTGGGTTTGGGTTTTATGGGATAGGTTAGGAATAAGTTGGATTGAATTGGGTTGGGTTCTTGCTGTGCAAGTTTTTTTTTATGGTGGCATTTCCGCAGGGGAGTTTCAAATTATAGAACCGTGCAAAATAATTGAGAGAAAGAGGGAAGGAAAAATACGCCAAGCTCAACGCCTAATGAGGCCACAATGGATGGTCTCTAAGTGCAATCAATTCGAGCTTTTGTGTTTCCATATATCCTTTTCAAATTTCTAGTTGGCATCGAGAGACAAAAGGCATGCTTATAATTTTGGTATTATCACAGAACAATATATGTATTAATGTTGACACATTCGCAATTGAGTCGGGCAAAGTATGCTAGGGATTTCATTGAAATTAACAGCTTGAGTTTAGAAAAATGGTATTGTAATATTAAACAGACGATTTTCATAATGAGCAAATAGTCAGGAAAGGCAAATCCCTGCAGAGTATTGTTTAAAATTATTCGTAGGGAACTGCGTCACACAAAACGGTGTAATTGTGACTTGTTTAGTTAGGTTTTTTTTATTTTAAATACATTTAATACTCTAATCGTTGAAGTTTGTTGCTTCCAAAGTGTTTATAGAACAATTGTTTATTGTAAAGCATTTTAAATAAATTAAAAAATTAAAATATAAATTAATTTCTGTTGTCAAAGAACATTCACCGTAGAAAAATAATTTTAAATTTTAAGTTCATGTTTAAACAATAGTTTGTAATCATATATGATCTTTAGAATATTTGGGAAGAAAGGAAAAACATTTAGAATATTTATAAGATATTATTTGCAATTTATGGAGACATTTTATAATTTACCTCTCTAATCTGAAGGATTTTTAATAATTCTACAAATATAAAACAAGTTGAATTTGTATTATATTAATTTAATCTAAATATTTTCTGTCAAACCCTTTTTCATTAACTTTAAAAACGATTAATAAGGTAGTTTCCTTCCTCGAAAAGGTCATCTACTAGTCACTGCTGTGGACAATAATTATTTCGCTGATTTGCGGTTAGGTCGGGCATGAATGTGTGATTATTTTTTAATAAAAAATTCCCAGCTCGCAGGCATAGGCTACGCACTTTGTTTAACAACATGACACCAGCACACTCTGGCACCCAGAATCGCGGATTATTTGTTGTGCCAGGCCCTTTGTTTTAGTTGTTTTTGTTTTTGTTGCTGCTGCTGTTGTTGTTGGGGTTAAAATAGGTCCATCGGGGGCAGGCTCCTCCCTGGAAATCTGCCTTCGCCTCGGGCTCCTGGCACGCACATATAAATAATACAAAAGTAATTTCGCGCACATAATTTCACCCCATTTCCCCGCCCAGCCGTCTCGTTCTTTCTATAATTTTTCCTTTTTTTTTTTTAAGCCTCTGACAACTGTCGGGGTTAGATGTATTCACACACTCGCACAATAAAGCACAGCTCAGTGACATTTAATTTCGAAATCGTCATAATAATATTCAGCCTGAATGCGCACATCCGCCAAAAGTCATCGCGAACGCATTTGTATCTGTAGCTAAATCTGTAGCTCTATCCATAGCTGAGACTGCGAGGCTGCGAGGCAGAAGGCAGCTGCTTTAATGAGCCAACTACAATTTAACAACAGTTTCCTGTTTTCGGTTCCTCGCCGCTTTTCAAATCAGTTTACTTCCTTGGCCAACAGCAACTGGTTAAAGTCCGCTGCCGCTGCGAATTAGATCAGAACCGTAAATTTCGCTGGACCTGAGAACGGAAGCGATCCAGGGAGATCGAGATGACGGAAAAGGGAGTGAGAGTATTTAATTTATAATCGACAACAAGCTTAAATAATCTTGGGGCTATTATATAAAGCTACTTTGTTAGTTTCCTAGATAAATATTACGGTTAAGTGCCTTATTATTATTAAAGGACACATATGTATAAGTCATAATATTTTCGTTAAATGTTTTTTTGGCTTTGTTTAAATTAAAATAAATAGTCTTAGCATATCTCGACATTTTTAACAGTAAGTAACTGACTTTCTAAGTTAAACATTATTGTCCAGATCTTATTACAAAGTTCATTAAACTAAGCTTATATTTTTTAATAGGTAAACAGAAAAAATAATGAAAAATCCATAATCTCTACTAAGGACCAATTCTATTGCGAATACTTGGCAAAAAATACTCTGGTTAACTGAATAAATGATACAAAAATATTTTCCTAGCATATTTAGTGACAAGTTCATATCAAATACAAATCATATACGCAGCTGCTGGCTGTTCTCATTTGAAAGGAAGTCAGATTAAATCCCTCTAAAGCAAATGTTATCACCATTGAAAAGGGTATAGAGGCCGCCAAGTAAAAGTTATTAGCAGGATGTTATTCCCTTCTTATGGCCGCCGCCTGGCCGCATATCAAATGTCACGGCACCAAAAATCGCTTATCAAGGCAGACCTTGCCCTGAGCCCTCCCGGCAATCCGCAGCCAAGGCGAAATGCATCTTGAAAATGCATCTGAAGAGCAACAGCAGCAGCGGCAGCCTCCTGCTCGAGTTTCGCAGTCGGATGCGTTTTTGTTTTTGCATTTTTACCCTTTTCGGCTGCCGCTGCATCTACTGTCTGCCCTTTTTGCATTGTCGAGTCTTTTTTACAGAGATTTTTATAGCTGCAGTTATTTTTTCTTTATTTTTGTTATGCTTTTTTATTATTTTCTTTACTTTTTTTTTGGGGACCCGAAAGGGTTGGGAGTTGTTGGGCTCGAATTCGGGTTTCTGGTCTAGGTTTTATGATAGGGAACCGGTTGCGGCGTTTGTTGCTGTTAGAAGACTGTGGTTAATCTTGTCGCCGTTGCCTTTTTTATCTTGCATAAATATGGCAATCAAATGCTTCAATGCCAAATAGGTGTCATCTGATTATAAAGGAGTTTTCCATTATTCCATTGTGCTGCCGCTCCTGCTCCGCTGCGAACTCGTTTTCGGGATGTTTTCGTTATGGCGCTGCTTATAAATTCATGCAGCAACTTTGAGAAAATTCCAAAAATAGCAGCCACAAAAAAATGAGTAAGGGAACCAAGGCAAGAAATAACCCAGAGGGGTTCCATTTCGTAGGGATAGTTACAGAGCTCGCTCTTGCTTACATTTTGAGGGGTAGCATGAGTGTAGCTCTTGCGTGGTGAATTTCTCATCGTCGTGAGTGACTCTGAGTGAGTTTTTCGCCCCGAGTGAGTCTTACTCGTATGTGTAGTGGCTCAAGAAGGGGCGAATTCTGAGTCTCTTCCTCCGACTTTTCAACTTGATTTTGATTGAGCTGTAAGCCCTAATGGCGATTTAATTGAGTACCTCAATCAGGCCTAGAACCATGAATATTCCCGGCATGTGTGTGTGTGTGGCGAATCGGTTCATCATTCGCCGAGCGGCAACTTTAACCCCACGAAATGGTCCCCAGGAAAATTGCCATTGCTGCCCATCAGCAGCATCTGGGAAGCAGGGAGAGCAGGGAGAGCAGGAAGGGGGCCCAAAGGCGGATCTGCAACCAGTTGCATGCAAAATGCCGGCAACAGGTGTGCACAGCACCCAAGTACAGATTACTGCTGCTGCCACTGCGGCTGCTGCTGCTGCTGCACTTGCCACTTGCAACATGGCAGGAAAATCCCCTGCAGCAGCAAAGTTCCTGCCCCAATCCAAAGTTTTTCAGCGCTCGCCATGGCTCATATCTTTTCAGAATGATAATAGTGGGGCCTTCGTTTCCAGCCTCATCTTCAGTCGATGAAATGCACTGGCGAAAAAAGGTTTAAAAGCTTGATTAATATTTATTAATAAAAATATATATAAATACAACGAAATATATTGTTAAATGGATTTGTTATTACCTAAATACAATAAATTTGAGTTCTTTTGTTAAATTAAATAAATAGTCCAACTTTCCGGTTAAAGAATTAATGATCTGATTTAAATAAACCAAGTTTATTCTTAAATTTACTTAATTAAAATCAGTTATTAATTTGTAAAATAAACAGGAGCGGTTTAATGAAATAGTTTTAAGAAAATTAATTCCAAAGACAGTATTTAAATTAATCTTTTTACTTTGTTTTCTATTTAGTCTTATAAAATCCTTGAAAATTCAGGGACCTAATAGTGTTATATTACAGCAGTGGTATATTACAGATGTTTTATTTTAGAGCAATTCTTAATCTGTATCGCTCTGTTTCTTTCCCTGTAGACTTCACCCTTTACCTTTTCATTTTCATCCAGTGACTTGGACCTGCAGTTCGCCTTGGCTTTGGTGTTAATTATAGACCCAACACTTCATCATCTCGCCAACTTCATCCATCCATCTGCTCGCTTGCCGTTGCTGTGGCTTTTGTTCTCGAAATGATTTCGCTCTGATTTTCAATTAAATTTGTTTAGACCGTTGTCAGATGTTGGCCACTTAGTTGTTCGGTTCCTGCCAACGGTTCAGTTTTTGCATAAATATATATATGTATATTTATAAATGTCCGCCTCGTTTGTTGGCCCCAATAAGAGCCCTGGCCGGGTCTTTTCCGACCTGACTTGGCCTGTTAATTTGTGACAGTTATTGTTGCAGTTTTGATTGACTTTGATTCGAGCCGTTGACAGATTGCCACCAACTGTTGTGTGTCCCGGGCCTCTAAATGCGGCGGCTCGGGCTGATTGATTAAATCTTTTGTCCGCTAAATGGTTCTCTAACAGTACAAATTGAGAAATCAAGTGTCGGCGACACTCCAGGGGTAAACAAAGTGATTTGATGAAAAGGTGTCGCCGTCGTCGGTCAGTGTAATTTGTTGCAGATTTCCTGCGATTTCAGAGGGGAAATTATTAGCGATCTGGGATCTGGGAAATTATGTTCAGTTTTAATTATATTTTAAGTGAGTTTAAGTGGTTAGAAGAGGGATTTTAATCTTAGGAAATGAAATAATATCTTTGAGTTTGAATTAAGTAAATAAATAAAGTCACATTTTGAAGATTTTTTTTGGGTAAGAAGTTTATTATGATGTCTTTTAATTTCTTAGTAAGTTATGTAGTTCCTTCTAATTTGTATTAATATGAGTACTTAATGTATTGCTAAAATTCTGTTAAATATATTATTAGACCCATTTATTATTGAGCTTATATTTTTAGGTATAATTACAAAAAGCTTGTTATGTTGTGGTACTTAACTGAAGAAAATTATGTATATACCTTAATTAATAAGCTTATATTTTAAGGTATAATAACCAAAATCTTAAGTAAGCAATGTATTTTTTGGTGGTACTTAACTGAAGAAGATTATATACCTTATTTAACAAGCCGCATTGAACAAACAAGACTCTGTACTTTTTTGCACTTCCTTCAGTAACCACAACCAATTTCCCCTTTGCAATATTTCTCATTGAACATTCATTCGGATTCGCTCCAGAGTGCTGAAAACTATAAAGAAACTGAAAAAGAAACGAAAACTTCAATTGGCGGCACTTGGCTGTTCAATGTTTTGGCCCAAAACGTTGCCAATTCTTTTTATTGTTATTGCAGTTATTGTAGTTGCATTGTTGTTGTCTCTCATCGTCGTTGTTGTTATAAATTTTGTTCAAGTACGTCAAGTTCGATTGCGTTCTTTACCTTGAAATCTTGTTTTCTATCCGTTGTTAAGTTTGCAATTTTTTTTTTCGAACATTTGTTGTTGTTTCTATTCGAGTTGTTGTTGTTGTGGCTTTTGTTGTTGCAGTGCAGCTGCAAAAGATTTTGCATGCTGTGCTGCCCCTCAGCCTCATCCCCCGCCTCAGTCGAGCAATCTACCCACTTGCCTAATATTTTATTTATGCATTTTCTATATTTATTGAGCTGCCCAACAACGTCATCAATTGTGCCCAGTTATTGTTGTAGTTGTTTTTATTTTAAATACTCAATTTGCATTTATTTATATGCTGGAATAATAAAAAAACGGCGGCGGGGCAGCGCGGTTTAAAGAGGAAGAAATTAATTTGTGCGCCGATAAATTCAATTAAATTGTTGTACTCAGTTTGGTGTTTCTTGTTTTTATTCTTATGGTAATTTCTATAATGATTATACTCTACCTGGGGTAATTAAAAAATTATTTAAGGATGCTTGAGTTAACAAAAACAAGAATATGAGGTATTAAACGTATTTAATAGATTAAAGTTCTTTTTTTGAAAATTTTACTAACAAAAATAATAATTTTTTAAAGTTAAAACAATTAAAACCAAACTTTTTCCAAGATTATAGTTAGGTAATTTAAATATTCCTTACTCCATTTCTTTTTTAATTATATTTATCTAAATAACACATTTCATGAATCATTTTAGAAGCCACATATTAAATCGTAATTTTCGGGCTTGAGAAAATCAAAGGATCAGTACTTACAGACCGCATGTACCTGTCACATTTGAAGAGTATAAAGCTCACCGCTTTTTAAATGTTTTATTAATTACTTCTCAGAAATTAGCTAAAGTAAAATGCGGAAATGGCCGACGCCTCACACACACATATCTAAAAGTTGAAAAATTAATTATATAATATAAAATATTGTGCGCTGGCAGGGAACCTTGACATCAAAAAACCCTCACATTACGTATACGTAATTTCGGGCAAAGTCTGGCAACGCCGAAATTGCCTTCGTTCCTCCCACCGAAAAAAAAAGAATAACAACCGAAAATGAAACGCTTGGCTGCATACGCAAAGCGTTGTTGTTGCTATCTTTTTGCATTTGTTTTTTTAAAGCTATTTCTATTGCTATTTCTATTTAGTTTTGGCTGCGCTTGGCCTCCATTTCGGCATGCATTCATAACGCAAGTCGAGGTTTCCATCGGTTTCCAATTTTGCCATTTTTGCTATTTGAGCCGACGCCGCCGCCGCTGCTTTGTGCCTAAAATTTATCGCTCTGCGTTTTGCTTTCGGTATTTCTCTTTCATTTTTTAGCGCGCTCGCTTTTTGTATCTCCTCCTCGTCGCATCAACCTCGAACTTTAGATTTGTTTGCAATGTTTATGAGAGCATAACATTTTGTTTGTGTTTTGTGCTTTACATTGTTTTTGTCATTGTCGAGCTATGTACGTGTCGTTCTTTATTTATTTCAGTGTAACTGTGTTCGCATTCGCATTTGTTTTTGGCCCGTATAGGCTTCGGTGACCAAGGTGCGATCGGATTGGATTGGTGCGGATTCCCTTACAGAGTTCGGCATGATGCACGGCGAATATGAATCAAAGTCGACACAGAAAGGCAATGTGACTAAGCAGTCCGGGTTTTGATTTGCTCATGGATTTTTTCGTTGTTTATTATATATTTTTATTTACTATAAATATAGGTTTTTCTTAGAGGTTTATTTCAGCTAACAAAAATACGAATTTAAATTTAAAACTGTGCCTATTTCCGCTGCACTTTAATTTTCAATTAATTGTTTATCACTTCCTTTATAATCAGTGTTCCTCCGTCTTCCTTTTAGCTCCCAAATCACCTTATCCTCATCTATTTAGGCCATTTGGCATTTGGGCAACAGCAACAGATGCAGCAACAAACGGAGCCCCGAGGCAACAGGAAGGAAGCCACGCGGCGTTGCAGTTACAGTAACACACATTTGCCATTTGCTGCTGGCCCAGGCCGTGATTTCCATTTCCATTTCCATTTGTGCGGAGTGAACAGAACTCGCTAAGGTCGCTCCTAAGCAAGCCAGGGTCCAAGACAAGTTTATTTGAGTTTTTCTATTTTTCCATTTCGTTTTTTTTTATTTTTATTCGCGACTTTAGTGCACTTGCCCCTGGCTTTGAGTTGTCTGGCTGGCTAGTTGGCCTGGCTAGTTGGTTAACGTGTTTTTCGGCTTGATAAATGCTGTTAGTGCCATGCCGTGCCGTGCTGGGTGTTATGGCCACCTTATTGCTCTTGACCCTAATGCCGAAGCATTGATATGGCCGAATGATGGGGCTCCATCGAATCTGTTGGCTTTAATGGCAATGGCAACGGCAGCTGCTAGTTGCTCCTGTTGCTTGCTCATTTTTGGACCGACCGGAAATGGGGCGGCCACTTCCGTTAGATTTCACACCCGTGGAGAGCACAGACCACAAGTGCCAGCAGTGTGGTGGTAATAAAGGAGCGGTTGGGGGGGGACTGGAGGGAAATCCAGATCCAGAGCTACTCCTGTGGCACACGGACATGTGGCAGGAAACGTGAATTTATCGCCGCTCAACTCGAGTGCCACTGGAGGGGCGCACACTCGACTCGTACAATTTTTCGTGACTCCACTTGTTGCTCCGAAACAGCTCTAATTTCGGTTCGTGCGCCATTGCGACGGATTTTCCAGAAAATTTTCCATTTGCTTTTAAATAATTGCCCTGGTTGGGGCCCTCAAGTATCCAGAATTGCCAAAGCTGAGCGAGCCCACATCCCCTGGCAATTAGTTAAATGGCAAAGTGCAAGCCACACACATACAGAACCCTCACTTGCGTTTAGAGAAATCATTAGATCTAAGTATCGGCTTGGTAACTATATGGCACACAGAAAAAACTCTATTTAAATGATGATATATACAAGAAAAAAATTAGTAAATAATGTTTTGAACTTAAGAAATATAAATAAATTGGTTGTGCATCAGATTATCTTGATCTAAGCACTACCTCTGGCTACTAATTTGTTATTTATAGAAATTATAAATTATCATTTTAATTTTTTTTTATATATGTATAAGTTAAAGTTATACATATACTACTTTTTTATTTATCTCTACAGACTTGACTTCAAAAATGTTTCCTTATTTTATATTTATTTCTCTATGTGTTAATCACTCTTTTGAAATCAAAGTAAAATATATTTAAATACCTTATTTATTTCTGTGTAAATTATATGGTTAGCTGTGGGGTCTCTCTGGGCCATTTTGCGCACTACAAAACTGGAAGTTGTCCCAATCAAAATAGCCAAATGACCGCCAACAACTACAAAAATACAAGTAACAACAACGGTCAACAGTTACAATAACTGGTTCTCCTATTTAGCAGTAGTTTTTGTTTTTCTGTTTTTCTTTTTTACATTTTTTTCGATATTGTTTATATTGCTGATTGCCTGATGCCATCTCTGTCTGTCTGCTACCTTTTTCGTCCGCTGGCCTTGACTAAGATATTTCTATATTAATTACAATATTTTTAGCAAATGTGAGAACATAAACCGAGCACAGAAATTACAGTGCCGACGTCTGAAAAGCCATTACTATAGGAGAGTTCAAAATAAATTCTAAAAATGAATATTAAAATTAACTTTATTAGCTAGTTAAGTTAATGGACTGTTTCATATTTATACCTGTGAATAAAAATACTCCAAAGGAATTATATATTTAATATTAGTATTAAGATATTTCTTAGATTGCACTTCCCATTTTCTTTTCTCTTCTTTATTAACATGTAATATATTCATTATATGAGTTTATCCATAAAATTGTAGTGAGTAAATAATACTCTAATATAAATTGTTGATAAATTTCAATGACTTTCTTAACTTCATATCAGCACGCACTGCAAATTCCCAATTTTTTGTTGTTATTATCCAACATTCCCCGAGATCGGACGACGATCTTCAGAGGTTTGCCTCTGATATTTCTGATATTGCTGCTGCTGCTGCCGCTGCTGCGTGCAACTTGAGATGCATTAGGAAAGGTCAGTGCCATCTTCCCGTCCCTGTTTCTCTCTCGCTCCCTGTCTCTCTGTTTCTGTCTCTGTCGCCTGTGCCTCAAATGCATCAAAACGCGCTTTTCTTTTATGCACTGTGAGAAGGGGTTGTAATAATCTAAACTTACAATAAATTCGAGCAGAAATGGGAGAAGAAAAATATATGTAGAATACTTTAAATCCATGTTAAGGCAAGAAATGGGAGAAGAAAATATATAAGGAAAATTTTGGATCAATTTACCAATGAATAAGAAATTTTGTGGACTTTTATTATAAAATATATTCCTGTATTTTAGCTATATGATTTTATTAGAATGATTAGGGATAGCGGCCTAAGCCAGAATGGGTTACCTTAAATAAAAGATTAAAAGTGAGTATTAAATGTCAATTTAAAAGTTTTGATGACCAAATTGGTTCACAAACTTTATTTAAATATGGTTTAGGTGAATTGCTAAGCATTTAAGCTCTTAATATCCCTTTAAACTGCTTTAATTTGTGTGAAAATTTCTTATATTTTCTCCCACGTTTTTTCTGTGCGTCTCATCGGATTTTATTATGAATAAACAGAAGGGAAACTTATTAGATTGGGAATTTCTTCTTGAAACTCCTATTATTTTTCCCCCTGTACACACATTTTTTGTCGTTTATTTTTTGTCGGTCTCTGCGTTGTTGTCGTTGACGTTGCTGCCGCCGCGGCAGTTGTTGCTGTTGTTGTTGCTGTCTATCAGAGAAGGGTTGCGGGGCCAAGGAGAGTCCCCGTCCCCTCCGTGGAGCTACGTTTCGCGCTTACTTGCTTTTAATTCTTGCATTGCGTTTCAAGTTGCAGGGCACTCAGGCCCACCAATACAAATAAAGGTTGTTGGTTTCTTGGTTGTGTGTGGTTAGTGCAGCTGCAACTGCAACTGCAGCAGCAGCAGCAGCAGCAACTGCATCGGAATCGGCAGCGGCAGCGGCGCAAAAAACGCGCAACTCATTTAAAAATGCCAACGTCCATCAACGAGGATCGCCGAAGATGGCAGAATTTGTTGTCGTTTCGCTTTTTTGTCAAATTGTTTTGCTGAATTTTCTTGAGAACTTTTGCATTGTATTGCAGCAGAGATCCTCCGCCCTGCGCTTGGCTCCCCTTCAGTACCCTCTGTACTTCTTTTTTTGAGCAGTGTGTGCGCCAGAGGGAGAGGTCCGAGGAAGTGCAAGTTCCACAACTAAAAGACGACAATGAACTGTTTTGTATTGTTCGCCGCAGCTCAGTTGGGTTTATTCTGACTGCTGTTAGGGGTTCGCTCTCTCTCCTCTCAGCTCGAATTTCAGCATTGCATAATCCACAAAAAAATACAAGCTAAAATCTCGACGACCTGGACTCTCATTTCATTAGCCATTTCAATTAAATAAAAGCGGGGAAGAACCTGGCATTCCCAAGCGAAGCAGCCAAACAAAATTAGAGAGAAAATGCGGAGGAAATGCAGAAAAATACTCGCACTTTACGCTTGAATTTTTTTTTATTTTCTGCATTTGCTAATAGAATTTGCACTAATTGAAATGATGAAATGAGAAAAAATGCAACAAAAAAAAACTGTGTAAAGCTGTGTAAAAAAAATATCTGTTAAAGAGAAGAAAACTAAAACAAAAATGTCATTTTCATAGTTCGCTTTAGCGATGCCGACTCTGAAAAAAAAATTGAATTCAATTTATGGCAATTAACAGAAATGCTTTCTGCAGTTTTTCATTGCCTTTGCCTCCTCCCTCTTCCAGTTGCCAGGCACTTTTCATTAAGCGTTAGACTCGACGACGGTAATTTCTCAATTCTGGGAGCTGACATGAAGCCAGGACTTGAAGCACCTGAGGCCCGAACCCGTTAACAGATATTTTTGGCCACAGAACAAGGCAGAAACCAGGCACTCACGCACACAATTTGAAGTTAAGTTAAGTGTCCTCCTCCGGGAGATGATAATTCTGTGGTCTACTCCGGCTTGGCTCACACATGAGGCACAAGCACTCAGAGAAAGTTTTTTAAGAAGAGGAAATTAAGGATTTTTCTTTTAGTCTTAATAAAAAAAAAACAGCATTAAACAGAATAATTTATATTTATGTCGGTTTCCGATATATGTATGTGTTACTTTTTATTTTATTTCGAACTCAAAGAGCCTTGTACTTTAATATTTTTTGTATAAAGAGAAGTCTTGTATTTCTATATTCATAAAATATCTTTTATTAAAGTTATTAAATATTTATTGAGTAAAAAAATAACCCCTTAGTATCTCCTAACAATGAACAGAGTTTAGAATTTAACATTTTTATTTAAATTATAATATATGTATAATAAAAGGCCATCTCTTTTTCCCAGTGCTTGATTCTGTGTCTGACTCTGTGGCTTTTGTGGAAACTTAAAACTTTTTGGCAGCTTTTGAGGCTGCCGGGGGCGGGGTGATACTCCACACACAGGAGCACAAGTCAAGTGCCCCGGGATAGAGATGGAGTGCAGCAGCAGTAGCAGCACAGGCCAAAACACAAAAGACCGAGGCGCCACGCCACACACTTGGGCAGAGGCAGAGACAGAGGTAGAGGCAGGCACCTGTTGCCCACTGCCGACTAATTTCATTACACACACGACAGACCGCAAACAACAGCAGTCAAAGTGATTATGGCATCTAAATCGAAAATTGCACAGCACTTTCGGTTTCGGTTTGGGCAAACACACACACAGAACACAACACTCTCGTGCCGGCATCCATCCATCCACCTGTTGCTTTCAGCCAACTGGATTAGACCATCTCCGCAGCTCCCTGCGGCTGCATTTCCATTTTCCTCGTGTGAGTCTGTGTGTGCCATGCATTTTCCATTCAAATTTTCAGCAGCATCATCCAATAGGCCTTCCACACACAGACGACCAGAAAGCAGAGCGATTTAATTGAGTGTTTTTGCTGAAATTTAGTTCAGGGTCAGTTGTGTGCATTTGGCTTTTGGTCTGGCCAATTTGGCCAATTTGGCAGGTGCCAGGAAGAGTGCGAGTGTGGGTGTGCTTTATGGGAGGGGTTGGCTCATGATTTATGCATTGCGTATACGACGTGTGGTCCCTGGCTAGTGGCGAAATGTTAAACACATTTCCTAAATCAAATTAATGGTCTCAATGATTATGTAGAGTGTCTGTTCTGTGGGCTATAGACTTCTAAAATATTGAGTAAATATTAGTTTGATCTTCGGGCAGTGTGTAAGCGTTAAAAACATGAACTTGTTGGCACATTTAATTTATTAAGTTGTGCTTAAAGCCTTTTTGTGTTTAAAGAATATAGAAAAATTGGTTACATATATTAAATTAGAAATATAAACTATATTCTTAGGGTTATTTTGATGGTTTAAAAATAAGACAAAATAATGAAACATTTTCTGATTCAAAAGGAACCTGAGACTAATTTCCTAAAAATGAGTGCTTAGTCCAATTTACTGACAATTTTTTCGGTTTTTCCCAGGGAACTTAACCGTCTTGAGGGCACCCCCCTTTCCCATGGCCTGGGCTTCCTTGGCAATTATGCGTTCATCTACCTGGTCTCATAATTTTCCCTCCCCATCTCTGCGCTATTTTTTAGGCTTCACAACTCTTCTGCTATTCGGTGGGTTTTGTTTCTTCCGCCGGCTCTTGGCTCTTTCTTCGTCTTGGGTTCTCCCCAGTGTTCCACTTCTCATTAGCAAGCGCTTTTTGCTGCCATTCAGTTCAGTTCAGTTCCAGAGCCAGGCAGTTTTCAGCTTTCAACTTTTTTAGCTTAGCCACCGGAGCAGTGTTTTTTTTTCTCTCTTTGGGATGTGTGTTGGCACCCCACCCAATTTGGCCTGCTCATTTAATTGCAGTGCATAGCATTCCCCGTTCTCCATAGATCCCTCCTCGCTGCTGGCTGCCACCCCTCTTTCGGTGCAGTTCAGTGCCAAAACAAATTGTGAGAAAAATGCCCAACAACAGAAAATGTGCGTGCTACATAAATTAAAACCTATGCTTCACTGGTCCGCCTAGAACATAAGGTTCCAGGCAAAGGGGGAAGAGGGATGGCACGATTGGGCCAGAAAGAGAGAGGCAGTGAAGGATAGAAGGGCTCATAAGCCTCATAAGTCCATACAAAGTTTTTATCGCTCGGCCCTAGCTTGCTCACTCTCTTTTTCACTCGCCCGGCCGATCTCATATTTTATGTCAAAGTCAACGCTTTTTTTTCGGTCACTGAAAGAATATTATTAGAATTTATTTGAGGCAGATAGGTAGAAATAAAAATACTGAAAATCAGCGAGGCTATAGATAAATAATTAAACAAAATATATAAAACCTTGAACAAATAATTCCCTTTGCAAGATATTAGTTCTTTATACTTACTAACTCCTTAAAATCTGTTATTGTACACAAATTAAGATTAAAGGATAAGAAAGTTCAAGATTATATGAAGAAAGAAAATATCTAAAATAATTCCAGATTTCTTTCCAATGTTTGACTTTGCTTTAAAAAGTTGACCAAATTATTAGTCTAAAAATAGATTTTCAATCAGAAATTTTGCACAAAGCAAATAAACAATATTTAAAATGTAATTATTAATATTCTTTCCCCTGTCAACTCCATACCTCCATCATTTTCAAATTAAACTAAATTTCAAGTATCTAATAAATAAATATAAATAAAGAAAGTACTCCACCGTTCTCTCAAATATTTTAAATAAACATATTTTACGAGTACATGCACTTTTCTGGCAGTGCAATCCCTCTTTATCGCTTCGCTTGTTTTGCATTGAATTCGGGTTTTAAATTGTTCTTGTTTTTTGCTGCTCTTGCTGCTGCATCGCATATTCGTCAATTTTTTTGTAGCTGCCGCAGTTGCTGCTGCTGCTGTTGCTGCAAGTGGCTGCCATCTTGATTATGTTGTATTACAGTGCAGCTTCGACTGCAACTCCATCATCATGAGGCCAATGATGATGATGATGATGGCGTGTTTGCTGTAATTTGCGCTACGTAAAACGTTCAAAAATGCAACAACGAACTGCATCAACATCAAGAGCAGCAGCAGCGGCAGCAGCAGCAGAAGCGGCAGCCACAAAAAATGCGCTCTAAATGAAGGGAATTGAGTTCTGCGATCGTTGACGCCGCCGCTGCTGCTGCTGCTGCTGCCGTCGCAGTCACTGCTGCCGTCGACGCAGCAAAAATAAAGGGCAAAATACGAAAAACCTTGAGGACGGTCAGTAACCGACAACCGCCAGCCCAGTAAAATTTGTATGAGCTGCCAACGAAATATTTCTTTCTCCTCTTTTATATTTTTTTTTCGTATTCCGTATTTACATACTCTCTCCCTTGAACTGGGGCATTCCATCTTTTGTCCAACATTGATAATGGCACGATTAAAGGATTAAGGAGGCTCAACTTTGCTTGATGTTTGTTATTATAAGTTATTATTATAAGTTATTATTATAAGTTATTAACTTAGGAACGTATGTTATTAACGTAAATTATGTGTTGCATCTTAGGAATTTTAAATAATACTTATTATTAGGTATAGGTATAAATTAATGTTTTTTGTAAGGAGTATAAATATTGATTAAACATATAACTTAGTATTACTTTAGATCGTAGTATTTTAGATAATTTTCAGTCTTTTGTTATTGTGAAATAGTTGAAAATTATTTATTTTTAAGCAGATAAACTTTGTCAAATTAAATATTTATCAATTTATGTATCAAAAATATTTGATCTTTCTAATATTTTAATACATGCTGGATAATATTATATTAAATATATTTCAAGACCTTACTCTTTATAAAGGCACTTCTTTTAAGAAACAAATTTGTTATAATTTTTTTTTTACGGTACATATTTAATATATTAATTGATTAATTATTTAAGTAATCCTTGTAGAGTATTTCGTCCTGCGACCTATTGAAATTAAATTGTTCTCGCTGCCCTGCTTGTTGGGATATATTTATTTTTGGTTGCTCTTTCTGCTGCGTTTTCGTTGGTTTTTTCGTATTTTTGTGTTCATCTGTTAAGTTCTGTCGGTGTTGTTGCTGCTGTTGTTGCTGTTCTTCATTTACTTTTTATTTTCGTACAGTCAAATTGCGCATTTTTGGCTTTGGGGTGGAGCCCGCTCGGCTTCCTCCTCTGCCGCCGCCGCCGCTGATGCGTTCTGCTGACTGCCTCTGCCAACGTCACTGCCCCTTTGTTGTTGTTGGTTTTTGGGTGAGGTCGTGGTCGTTTTGCCGGTTGTTTAATTCTTTTTTATTTTTCCTTTCGTATTTTTTCTTATTTTCGTATTTTTGCGTCATCAGAGGGGAGAGAGAGGAGCTGGAGCCCGAGCCCTGCACTTGAAAACTCAACTGGCATGGCTTCAGGGCGGTTAAGGAAAGGGGGGTTGCAGAGTGTGAAAGGGGGTTTTTTGGTGGGTTAAGGGGGATGCAGGGAGGGGCTGGGGAGCCGGCATCAACGTCATCATTGTGGACTTTAAGTGGTTTTGGGTGTGCTTGTCTCGTTTTGCATTCGCCGGTGTGTGCGAGTTTCAATGTATCTTTGTATCTGTATCTTTATAAGCACCGAAAAAAAATGTATCTCTCCAATTTATCAAATGTATCTTTGTATCTGTATCTTTATAAGCACCGAAAAAAAATGTATCTCTCCAATTTATCAAATGTATCATTGTATCTGTATCTTTATAAGCACCGAAAAAAAATATATCTTTCTACAGGAATTCATTAAAAAAATCTTATAATTAATTTCAATAAAAGAATGTGGTTTTAAAAAAATTAATATTTTAATTTGTCATTTTCCTAAGCTTTAATTTCTTGAAATTTAAAAAAAAAATCTAATTGTGAAGAAATTTTTCATATTTAAAAATCCATAAATCCTTTTTTATTACAGAGACAGCGGACTCGAGGCTTTGAATCCAACGTAAAAAGATACAGAATTGTTTCTGGAGCTTCTTCTTCCTTGGCGTCCTTAGGCAGTATTATTATTTTTTGACTAAGTGCAACCTTAACAATATTTTTTACAGATGACAAGTCAACGCTATAAGCTTAGTTATATTTCATTCTATATTATTAATATTATATTAATATTAATATAATATTTTTCCCAGCTAAGAACTGTTTGCAGTGCACATATCTGAATCTTTACAAGTATCTTTACTGGTGTGCGAGTGTATCTGGACCCCATGCGGTTAATTTATGCCCGCTTGCAATTTCGGCAGACACTGCCAGGCTCACAAAAAAAATGAAACGAAAAAAAATACGGAGACGAAAAGGAGGAATAAAATTGCAACAAAAATATATATTTTTGGTCTAGTACTTGTTGTTTTTGTTGGTTTTTCGGTGCGCAACCAGTTTCATTTTTAGAACATTGACGGACCGGTTTTTTTGGGACGCGGCTTTCGGCTTTCGATTTTATTTGTTGCCGTCGTTGCCGGCGCATTAACTGGTTGCAGTTTTGCGAGTGCTGCTGCAATTCTGTGGCAGTTGATAAATCTTTTTTTCCTTTTTTTTTTTTTGGCGCGGCATTGCCGTTGTCATAAATTTGCATTGGGCCATGCCATTGGCCCTGACATTTCTAAGGCTTCCTTGGAGCCGCAATGAATAGTAACAACAAAAATCAGCAGCCAATGCAATTAATCACAGCCAAATGCACAGAACGAGCATGTGAAATGACAGACAGAAAAATACACAGAGAATCAGAATCGGATTCGGATTTAGCTACAGACAGATGCTATAGGAATTGTAATGTATACAGTGATCAATGGGTGATAACTGTTAAATTATATAAAAATAATAGGCAACTAAGTGAAATGGTACATTTTATATTATAATTTCCAGTTTAAGAGAAATTAAACTATGTGTGAAAACTTAACTAAGAACAATGATTTCAAATTAACTTGCCCTGTGTGACTAGCGCATTAAATAATAAGTTTTATACTTGTAGCGTTAGGAAGAACTTGAAATAAAATTAAATTAAATAAATACAAAATATCTGAGCACTGTCTTTAATTTATTTAGTATTTTTTAGTTTCCATATAAATTTAAGTGCTTTTAATATGCATTTATGAAAGGTCTAGTGTAAACTAAAAACTATATAAGCGCCAGGATAACATAAATAAAAGGCACTATTCAAAATGCAGTAACAGAATAGAGATCTGAAATGTCTCCAGTTTCAGTTAAAAATTTTAGAGATTCATCGATAATTTATTATTAATAAATTCTACTATCAACATAATTAAAAAAAAAAAAACCCATAAAATCTATTACACTTTAATAGCTCTTAGACCACTGTAAATTATATTTATTTTTGTCTTCGCTACATTTTCAGGCAACTAATCCACAATTCGCCTTCATTTTCGCCCCACAAACCTCTGCAGAGACATGGGAATGTGACAAGAGTCGATGAGAAGAAGGTGCCGATGCAGATCTGCGGCCTGCAATTTGATTGACTCTTTTTGCCATGGCCATATCGAATTTAGCCGGGCCGGGCCGGGGCCGAGACCATGCCAACCGGAGCAGAGCCACCAACTCCATTCTCAGCCCTACTCTCGGGTATCCTAGGTCTCTCGCATCTGAGTCTCAGTCTGGGTCTCGGTCTCAGTCTCAGTCTCAGTCTACCACCAGCCGTCTCTTGGCCCATCATAAACTGATTATTTTTAACAGAATCATTACCGTCAAACAGGGCAATGTCGGCAATGCTGGGGAACAGGCAGCATCTCTAAACCATCTGGCCAACCTGGTTAAATTTTCACGATACTCTTACTGATCGATTGGATAGGATGGGATTGGGGTTTTAGTTGTAAAGGGAGCAATTAAATATATATAATAAATATGAATTATATAAAATAACTAAATATCCTGCATCAAAATTCTCGAGAGATAAATATCGATGAAAATATTACACAAATTTTCTTATATATACTACACTCAGATTTATAATAATGCAAACCCTACAGTGTATGGATTTTAAAGAACAAAATTAACCTTTTTAAATCTCAAGAAACCCATTTGTTTAATGTTAATAAAAATAAGTATAATTACATTGAATATATTAATTAATCCCCAAATACGTTAGGGTATCCAAGCCACAAGATAACCCCTCCGATCTGTCTGGAATCTGATTTTTTTCTGTCGCTGACTTTGCCCCCTGTCTGTCTGCCAGTGTGTGTGTGTGTGTCTGTTGGTGTAATTTGATTTTCTGAAAAGTTTCCGATTTCTAGTAAATTTTTTTCGCACAAGCAAAAGAAACGTCTAGAGCTCGTCGGGGTTTTTGTGGTTAATTTCTTTTTTAAATCGTTTTCGCAGCGAGCGAGAGAGATGCGATTATCAAAAGCCGGGAACAGCTGTTACATCGGTTTGGGGCAAAGTCTAGGGTCTGGTATCATTTTTTGTATTTTTTTGTATTCCCGTTCCTTGCCTCTTATTCGGTATCTGTCAGTTTGCGGCGCTCGCTCGTATGCATGACTCAAAATTGAAATTCAAAACGAACTTGACAAAATTAAAAGAAAGAAGCTCCATTCATGCACGCACACACACACTGCCGGCCCGGCGACTGGTGAGTAAACACACACAGGGCACACACGCATGACAGACGGTCGGTGGCTCATTTAGTCATTCCGTCAGTCAGTCAAGCAGTCATTCCGTCATTTAACCAGCGCCCTCAATGCACGCTTTATGCGATGACAACAACGAAAACAACAGCAACAGAAGCGGCGACAGAAGCAAACTCAAACTCAAACTCAGCCAAAAAGTTCATTGAACCTGGCCCAGTGCGAATTCGGTTGTCGTAGGTTAGGGACGACCGACCGACCGACTGAATACACGTATATAAATATATATATAAGGACAAGGAGGGGCAGCAGCAGCAGTAGCGGCAGCAGCAACTGCGACAACGTCAACGCTGACGCTGTGCAAATACAGTGAAAGCTTGGCAAAATGGACAGCTTGGACCTCAAGGGTTGATAAAATATAAAATATTAATTAACAATTATATAGTAATAGTATAGTAATATTTTACTTCTTGTTGATTTTATAAAAAATATATACAAATTATTATAATAATTTTCTAATTTATAGAAGTTTATTAAGTAAGCGCCTTTTAGGTATGCAACACATTTTGTTAATGTGGTAGGGAGTACCCGGGTATGACATGGTCGCTTTTTTTTATATAAAGCTATATTTAATGAGTAAATTTAGGTATCATAATTTTTTTTGTGCCTTAAATTTATATTTTAAAGATTTATTTTTTAGTTTTAACCCCACAATTAGGGTGAACAAAAGTTGTTTTCTTTTTTAATATTGAGAATAAATATTTAAAAAGAAATGTAAGCCTTATGAGTATTTTTTTTATTAAGATTTTTTCTTTTCTTCCACCAAGTCCTCACTGTACTTAGCTGCCTGTGCTGCCTTCGCTGCTGCCAAGTGTGACGAAAAACATACAAAACAAAATACACAAAAAAGAAGCGAAATAAGCGAGACAAAAACAACAATGAGAGCCACAAAAAGCGTATTCAAAATAATAATAAAAATCGGTTTGTTCGGTTCATGTCCATGCCATACCCCCCTCGCCAGATGGAGAACTCTATATAGCGAGCGGGATTCGGGGGAAATACAAATACAGTATACAATGGCAGAGAAGTGACCGCTGGTTCATCGTGGTCTGTTGTGTTGGTCATGGACGCCATTTCACATTTGTGAATCATGTGTCGCGATAAAGAAATACTCATAAAAGCGAGAGCGAGTGCGAATACTGCTGGTATCGAGTACCCAGCGGAAAGAAGGGGTAGGGGTACTTACTCCTCCTCGGCTAGAGAATCACAAGCCACAAAAATTTCTTCCTCTGGCGCTGATTCGGTTTCGCCATCGCACACACATTTAGTGAGTAATGAGGTTTTTGAACCCGCCGGCTGCCGGCTGCCCGGCTGCCCTTTTGTGCGGTTGGGGTCCCGAACCCCATAATCTCCTCATTTCTCCCCCATTTTTTCTCTTTTTTTTGTATCTTTCTGCACTTTTGGTCAAATGTTTCGATTGACAAGGCAAAGACCAAAATGAGTTCAGCTCAGAAGTGGGCTGAATCGGTGGGTGGGACCTTCTGTAATTGTTGGGATATATACGAGCCATGCTGCCGGGTTTTATTGGGTTAGCCAGCCATTGAAAGCGGAGCAGTAATTGTCGGAGCAAATTGCTGGTATTTGCTCATATGCGTGGATTCGGTTTGCCCTTATTTTTGACAGTGGCTAAACAATGGGGTTGAAAGGGGGCCTTAAAAAATGGGAATGGGAAAGAGAGCAAAATGAGAGCTGGCCTTTGTTGAAATTTTCGGGAAAAAAAGTCTTTGAAAATAAATTTGAGTGGACAATTAGCACTGCAAAATACTATACTTTGAAGGCTTTATCTCTAAACATGCTATCTTTATTTTACAAATTATTTATTTAAGTCTTATTTCAATATACTCTAATAAATCCGGAGATCACTCTCTTAACGTAAACCTCAAAGCTAATTAAACCGATTAACTAATTTCTGTCATATAAAAACCATTTCTAGTGCCATCCAAATCTCATTAAATGCCTGCCTAAATGTACTAATAAATGCACATGAAATTTAATGGCACACAAATTCCCGTGGCGCACATGGCGTATGCGTAATTTGTAAATTGTAATTTGTAATTGAATTGTTTGCATACACAAACATATACGAGTATGTATGCATGCCGAAAACACTTTCGCTTTCGACTTCATTGATATCAATGACTAAACATCTAAAATTGGCAGGCTCCCCGAAAGGCGGAGATTTGCAGTGGAAATTGCAGCACAGCACAACAGCAACAATAACAACTACAAATTGTGTGTGAACACGTGTCGATGGCGTATTCCTGTGTGTGTGTGTGTGTTATTGTGGCTGTTCGAGCCACAGGCGCTTCGCCAGTTGTTGCATTCATCTGTGTTGTTGTGCGGCTTTTGGCAGGAAGCCAAATAAAATTTAGAGATTTGACCTTACACACAGCCTGTCTGTCGGTCGTTCGGTCTGTTGGTCCATTTGTGTGTGTGTTCTGTGTGTGTTTCACAGCGAATCGGCCCAAATGTTTGAATGGTTTCCGCGTGGATGCTGCTGCTGCCTCCATTAGAAAGGCATTTGTGGACCATGTTGCTGGTGTTGCTCGTTGACATTGACATTGGCTAAATGGCAATTTGTGCGTGTGCCTGTTTCTGTTCGCCGCCGTTTTCCCTCAATATGTGCGAGTGTGGAAAATAGGAATCTAATTTTAAATTTAGACCGCAACATATGTATCAGTGGGTAAAGTTCAGGGTGACAACATTACTGAGTCCATTCAGTGACCTACAATGGGCAGGAATAAATAGAAAGGAGTTCATGACCAGTGCTAGAAGGGTTGCCTTTTTAAATATTTAAATAAGTTTAGGTTTTTGAATTATAGAAACAAACCCTTTACATTAACCATCGATTTTATTTAATAAGAAATTAAAGCGTAACGTCATGCAGGAATCTAATCAGCAAGTAATTGTTTTTTAATGAGACATTAAAGCAATCTAAATGCAAATTTAATAGGGCAATGTTAAAGATATGCTAATTATAATAGTAGTTCTTGGGGGAGAAAAGGTATTAAAAAAGGTATGTACTTGTTTTGCGATTAAAATATAAGTATCATAATTTCTGTGAACATTGATATTAAAAAGTAAATTATTTTAATTTTCTATAAATAAAATGACCTAGAATATTTCCAAAAATTGATTAAACTCCTTGCGTACATTCGGGCTAATTTAATTTAATTTTTAAATATTTTTAAAGACTTGAAGGAGGTGGAAGTATCCAGTAGTTTAGTGGACACTCTGGGCGTTATCTGGCAAAAAATAACAATTGGCTCCGGGGCATTATCTTATCGGCGTACTTAATCTCGGTGGGTGCTCAAACGGCACTTCACTTTCTTGACACAGCAAAAACGAAAGCGAATCATCAACAGAATGTAACAATAATAAAGCCAACAACAGCGGGAACGCACAATGAACCCCATCAACAAATCGAAAAGAAAAGCAAAAAGTACAAAAACAAAAAATAAATATAAAAAGGAAAAAGGAAAAGAAACATTTAAAATATTTATATGTGTATATAGACTGTGTGCCTGACCAAGGCCAAGCAATTTTGTATTGCTCTCGGGTTCCTTGGCCTCAGCAGCGGCCGCAGCAGCAACTGCGGCAGCAGCAACACAGCAGCAATCTCTGTTGTTGTCGCTGATTCTTGGTCATTGGCTTGCCGCTGAGTTTGCTCTTGGCGGAGGAGAGCTCATTGCTTATTTGCTGAATTCATTCCGTTTCGGGTTTATTTATTTTGGATTTTTTCGTTTACTCTTACTCAGGAGCGAGAATGCCACATGAGGTCATCATGGCGGGCATCCCTGCCTCCCTGCATCACTCTCTGTGAAAGCAGATTGAAAGCCCAAAGTAATTGCAGCTTAAAAACTATAATTAATAATATATAAAGCACTTATTATGAGGCCTGGCCTCCCCTCTCTTCCTCTCTCCATCAGCGAATATGCAAAAGTGTTTCGTGTAATCTGCATGCAGAAATTAATTTATTTTTGTTTTAATCTTTGCCTTGGCTGCCTTTTCTTTGTGAGGGGTTTAAGAGATTTCTACGAGTGCAGCTAAAATTAAAATTATGTGAGTGAAAGGGTCGTTAAAAATAATGTAATAAAATATTTGCAAAGTTCTCTGCCAGCTGATCTTGATCCCTACCGAACTGTGTCTGATCTTGATCCTTGGGGACCCCAATCCGGGAGCTCTTGATTGGCCATAACCGGATCATGACTACATTCTCCACCATTTCCACATGTCGCCTAATGTCTCTGGCACTTACTCTTAATTCCGCTTAAGCATGTTGCAATTATAACTGATTTATCTTGATTTTCATCTAATTGCGAGTTTAATTTCGCCTCATTATTTATGATGGCCGGGCCTGGTAGAAAGGTGGAGACCGTTTGTTTTTAGTCCATCGCCTTGCCCACTCAAGTAACTCATTCCCAAGCTCATTTCAGCTACTTCCGCTGGAGAGTTGGCCAAGTTCCGTCAGATGCCAGTTACCAAACGCTGCGAGAGTCCCGGGCCCAGAACGGATGCAATTCGCTTCCTGCGCGTCGGCACTTGGGCGCCTCTCATTTGGCCCAATCAAACGCTGGACTACAAAGATGACAATTTTTGATGCCCTTTCGGAAGGTTAATTGAATTTCGTAGAATGTTTGTTTGTAAGAATTGAATTTCTAATAAATAAGGATTTACCATTCTTGAGTTTAAAATATTTATTACCATTTCTGGCAGCTATCTCATCCTGAATCCAAATTTAGCCAAAAAGCAGATGTTGGGTCACTTTATACATACTTCTTAACATAAAGACATGTCTTTTTATTTTGACTACTCATAAGAATAATGAATAAGCAATAAAATCACAATAATTTGTCATAATTCGTTGTGGTTACATTATCTCTTTAAGTAATAAATGAATAATAAGTTGAAATTTAATTTAATCAGAAGTCATTTCTGAAAGGCTAGTTAAATAAATGAATAACATTTTAATCTACTAAAAAGTGGTCTTAATATTTTTCTTAATTAAGAATATTTAAGAGTATTAAGAAGGCTTCCCATAATCAAAGTTTGTCCCTTGCAATTGCTTTGCCTAAAGGAAATGCATAATTTTGAAGCAAAAATTCCTTTAAAAATTGTTCCTTAATCGAGAGCTGAGTGAGTGTGTGTGCGTGAGTGAGAGTGTGCGTGTGTGACGGGACTGTATGCTGTTCTTGTTGTTGTGGGGAAGTCTGGAACCCTTTAACCCTCGGGCTGTTGCCCCATCCTCTTCCTGTTATTCTCCAGCCGGCTAAAGAGTATCTTCAAGATGCACAAAAATGCATTCTTTGTGCTCCGGGTGCGCGAGTGTGTGTGTGTTCATTCCGTATCTGTGTGCGTGAGTGTGTTTGCACCCCTTTGGCTGTTTGCATTGCGTCAGCCCGTTGCATTTTAATTTTAGAATATATTTTTGGGTCTGGATTGCAACTCAACTTCAGCTCAGCTTTCAATGCTCATGCATACCGTGCGTTTCATTATATGCGGCTGTTTTTCTTTCCTTTTTTTATGAGCTGTGTGTTGTGTATCTCACTGTGTGTGAGTGCGTGTGTGTGTGCGTTGGCCTGCTGCATTTTTCATTATGCAAAAATTGCATACCATTTTTTTGGGGAACTTTTTCACCGATTTTTGTTTGCTTGCTTGGGTTTTTTTTTATTATATTTTTCGAAATGCATTCAACGCAAATTGCACGTTTTGGTTCGTGCATCTTTTGTGCCAGAATGCAACTGGCTTTGGGGTGGATTTTCGCAGTGTCTCTCCCTTTCCATTTCCCCTTTCCCTTTTCACAACTTTTTCGGGGGTTTTTGTCGCATTTGCTTACGTGGTTTTAATTTTAATTGCTTGTCGTCATCGTCACTGCTCTGCTGTTGGATTCCATTTTTTTCCATTCCATATTTCGTTGCAGTCGAGTTTTTGTTGTTATACCCTTGCAGAGGGTATTATAATTTTGACCAGATGTTTGCAACGCAGTGAAGGAGGCATCTCCGACCCCATAAAGTATATATATTCTTGATCAGCATCACCAGCCGAGTCGATCTAGCCATGTCCGTCTGTCTGTCCGTCTGTCTGTCTGTCTGTCCGTCTGTCTGTCTGTCTGTCCGTCTGTCGGTTTCTACGCGAACTAGTCTCTCAGTTTTTGAGCTATCGAGCTGAAATTTTCAGCATAGTCTTATTTCTTTAGCACGCAGTATATATGTCGGAACGACCGAAATCGGACTACTATATCCTATAGCTGCCATAGGAATGATGGCGAAATTAATGAAAAAAAAAATTAAACTTCTCTTTTTTTCAACGAATTTCTATAAATTTTGAGATATAGCAGTATTTTATGGTTCTAGAATTACGGTTTTAATTTCATTAAGATCGGGCCACTATATCTAATAGCTGCCATAGAAGCGGTCGGTCCGTTTATATGAAAATGTAAAATTCTACATGTAAAATGTAAAATTTAAAAAATTCGATGTTTTTTCAACATTACTAAAATGGTTCGATTTTCAATGATCCAATTGCAGACTGCAAGGGTATACCAACTTCGGTTTACCGAAGTTAGCTTTCTTTCTCGTTTTTTTTTTCGCTTTTTACGATTTCGGGTCGTGTGCATGTTGTCGCCGATTTTATCTTTTGTAAATACAGCAATTATATATGTTCCTTGATGGCGACATTATGTTTTGAAGCTCGGTTTCTGCTTCTTTTTTTGTTTTTTTTGGTTTTTTAGACTCTCCTGGTTTTTGCATTGCTTTTTTTCGGGATACTTGTGCCGAGTGGTTGAGTGTTTGCGGATGTGGGCATCGGTTTTTTGAAAGGAAGGGATGTGGGAAGGGCTCGAAGCTCAAAGGATAATTATGCGAGGACTCATTTCGGCACTTTTTTTTTCTCATTTGCCGGAAGATGCAATTTAAAGTGGGTTCCTTTCAGGTCCTTGAAGGTTTTTTCTTCTTTTTTTTTTGGCTCAGGTGATTAACGTTGATTTTTAGGATTTTTTTTTTTAGGTTTGTAAAGCATCTTAAATGGGAAATAAAGGGGTTTCTTCTTTTGTATGAATAAAATGCATGATATGAATAGGAAATAATAATTAAATAAGATAAAGCAGGGCTATATAAATATCTAACATATTTAAGCGTTGTATGTATACAGACACTTTTTTAGTTAAATTAAATATAATATAATATTAAAAACTTCAAAAAACCATAGATTACTTATAGATTCATCCCCCTTCAAACACTGCTCAATCTGGATATATATAGTATAAACCCCCAAAACTACACCTCTCTACGACCACAAAATGTCAGATCTAAGCTCACAGCTGGCCAAGGTCAGTTGTGAGCGCAATTAAATGCACAAATATTTCGCTTATTAGAAAAACATTCAAAAAACTTTTCTGCCACAGCGCATAAAAACCAAAACAAATTATACAACAAAAAAAACTAAACAATTACTATTTTTATTATACACGAATTTTGTTTCTTTCATTTACAATCATGCAAACACACAAAGCAGAAAAAAAAGGCAGCACAACAAAAATTACAACGAAATTTTCGCATTAATTGAGAGACCTTGAAACCAGTCACGACTCAAAATTCTGGCAGAGACCAGGGGTTGGGGCTACCTAGCCCCTGTTCTCCCCCTGAGCCCCGCCGTTCCACGTCTCGGTCTCGGTCCGGTCCATAAGTTGTTCAAGTCAACGCCAACGCCAAGCCGAAAACTAAAAAAAAAAAAAAAACGAAACAAAAACAACATTTGCACAAAAAAAGGAAATAATAACAATAAAACTTAAAATATTTTCGTCTACAATGACATGCAATTGAGGCGCTGCAAGTCGAGCCGCGTCGAATTGAATCGCAGGCTGCAGTGGCCTCAGTCTCTGTGTCTCGGCTCTCAGTCAGTCAATCCCTCAGTTGGTCAGTCAGTCAGTTAGTCAGTTAGCCAGTAAGGTGCGCAATCAGTTCCTCGTTGAGACTTTTCGTTAATAAGCATTCATTTGGATTTTTACAGGCACCAATTTTCACAGTTCTCCAGTCTGAGGTCTGGGGCTCCACCTTAATGGCTTTGATCTAAAATGCAGTCAAGTATTTTTTCCTAAATTATTTTAATTTCTTTTTAACATTTAATTCTTAAGCTAGTGAAAAAATTATACAAATATTTGTTATTTTTAAATATTTGCGTGACTCTCCCGTTTGCACTGATTGGAATGTTTACTGACACTGAGTTGTTTACTTTTTCGACTGCTCAACTATATATTTCCCGGAATTAATCATTAAATAGTTGAGGGCTTGGCTTATCTGTGATTTATTTTTAGTTACTCTACTTTTGGGATTTTTAGACGGGCAATCTGGGTGAGATTTATAGGGATACTTATTTTTGAGAAGTTTTTGTCTGAGTTTTTTATTAGAATTATTTTTTAATATATCACAAAGAGGCTATAGTTCTTATTTATATTTTATTTTTATTTCTTAACCTTCTTAGAAGTCTTTCAAATAATATCTCTCCTTAATTTAGAGGTCATATTTTGCTTTGCAGCCTTGGGAATCATTCTGAATCCTCCGATCTTCCGAGGCCAATCGAAACTCACTTCTCCCGTAAGTTTCCTTACCCTTCAAAGCTCCCTAGTCTTGAACCTAGACAATACTATTATCGTACCCTTCAAATTATCATAATTTCAGTAGGCACTCGCACTCTCGAAAACTAAACTACACCGAAAACGAAAACAACAAAAAAAAGCTCAAAAGAACAAAAAACGAAAAACAAAAAAAAAACCAAAACAAAAAAGTGCATGTGCAACGGTGGGCTGCGTTCCGTGCACCGCTCTCTCCTCCACAAGTTCCCCCGCCAATCCGTCCGGCATGGAAGTGGAATATAGCCGGCTCGGATCGGCTCTGTTCGTCGCTGGCCGCCAGTTGCATTTCGAATTTCGAGCGGTGAGTGAGCGCCTCGAGTGCCGAACGCTGGCGATTCGGACGCGGGCTAGAAAATCGAAGCCCACAAAACTGCGAATAAAAAAAAAATAAATAAATTCCACACAAAAAACTACACAACAATCGTTGCAAATTTTTACAAACTCGAGAACAAAATGCCAAAGAGAAATACGAAAAAAAAAAACTACTAATGCAATGTGTGAAATTCTCAGAGAGCGTGTGCTCAAGTGTGTCTCAGTGAGCGCGCTGCAATTAAAAAATGCACTGTACTTGCTCTTGGCCTTCCCCTTAAGCACCGCGACGGAGGAAAAAAAAGCGCTCAAAGCGACGCTCTCTGTCGCTCTCGCTAGGAGCCAGCTTCTTGGCCACCATTTTCTTTTTTTTTTCACCTTGTTTTGGCCAGCCAATTCTGGCTGCTGGCTCTCTGTTGGCCAATTTCGCTTTTAACGCTTTTTGCCGGCTTTGAAGCCATGAATGAAGCGAAGCCGGCTCCGCTCTCTGAGAGCAAGAAAAACTCACTCATTTTGTTGTGAATGCAATTTTGTTCCCTTTGCGCCGAGTGAGCAAAGGGGTGAGCAGCGAGTGCATCCGCTCCTGAAATGCATGCAGTCTCAGCTGCTCAGCCGCTCAGCTGCTCAACTGCCGCAGCTCCGCAGCTCCTCAGCTGGCGATGGCAGGCTGGCTTTATTGTCCGTCGGTTCGAGCGGTTCGCTTCGGTCACCTCCTCGCCGTGTCGTGCCGTGCTGTGTGTGTTGTGTGTGCGCTGCGCTTCGGAAACCGATTCCGATTACGATTCCCAGACCGATTCTACGATTCTCCCCCCCCCCCCCCCCCCCCCCCCCCC